>CALNHX010004120.1:0-134407 GCA_940337035.1 Agriotes lineatus | reverse complement strand
ACCCACATATAATAATACGTACAGAAAAACAAATTAAGCAAAATGCTAATAAAATAAGAACTTATTACAAAAAACTTAAGCTTAATTTGGGTAAGTTTCACTGTAGTTGTGAGACCGTTTGTAATACACTTCACGAAATAACGTTCTAGTATCAGTTTTCACCCGTAATTTTGTCAGCACAAACACGCGCGTGTTACTCGCAGCAGCTGAACCACGGCCATAGTTATGATTACTACTTAGTTCCAACTACTGCATGCTTATTTGAAATTTAGTATATGTATTCCCACTCTACGGTTTGTTAATCTTCTCTTTACCCTCTATAGTTCCTCACTACCACATTTATTGTAATTAACCTCTATCTTCTTATGAATTCCTTTTGCAGTGTAATAAGATTCTATACGTTGTTTTTTTGGAATCATACAAGTCGTCCTGCAATTATTACTTTCTTTTAGTATTTTATTATTCTTGCTTTATTTTTAAGTTGTACATTCATTGATTTCGTTACCAGACTGATGCGTTTTTGTTTCTCAATTATATTTTCTTAAATTTTATTCATATTCAATATCTATTATCCTTCCCACTTTACCTTTCATCAATTTATTCCGGGCAGTTTATTTTGATGTAATAAATTTATATTTGGCTGAAGTAATATATGATGCAACCTTTTTAATATTTAATTTGAAATTTATTTGGCACTGGCATAATTATAATCAAGAGCAATCATTCAAAATTGCTCAGAATAAAAATATATTCTCAAAAGCTTTCTAAGCAATAACAAAAGAAATTATATTATTTTCGGGCACTAAACAAGGCAAATTTATTATGGAAATATGGAAATTCAGCTTTAATTTTTGCAAGAATCTAGCTCTCAAGCTTCCGATAAAAATGCATAATAGATATTAACGCAACAAGTTTTATTATGAGCATCTTAACGATACGAGTTTGGTTGCCAAAACGAGGCGATAAACCGAGTTTTGCGGCAATCAAACGAGTTTCATCATTAGCAAACGTGTATTATTCAATATTCATCAATAAATTCTGGTTCAATGTGTTCTTTGTTTTGTAAAAGAGAGTGGTATTATCTCACTGAATGCAATAATAAATCTCCTTAACAATAATTAATTTAATAAATAGTCTAAAACATCACCGATGGAGATAAATAATCTAAATATTTAGTTTGCCTATAGAGACACAGCTGTACATTACCTTTTTCAAAGTTTACATCTAAATTTTTTACACTTAATGAAATACGTCAAACTAAATTTCTTCGAAATAGTGTTTATCTACTCCTACTGCACAATGGCCATGAATTATGATTCATAATTCACGTTTGCAGCCAATCATAAAATTCTATTTTCATTATTCAATAGCTTGCAAATTGCAACCAATCAGAAAATTCTATTTTCATTATTCAATAGGTTGTAGCCAATCACAGAATTCATTCTTATTATTCAATGACTTTTGAAGTTAACAGCTGTCAAAAATTCGAGAAATATGAACACAAGTCTCCTATTGCAAAGGAGTAGATTAAAATATCGTATTATATTCGCGATTATGGCCATTATTCACTCAGATGACTTGCGCCACGCGCCTTCGGCTTGTGGCGCAAATGTCATCTTCGTGAATAATTGCTGTCATAATCGCTCATATAATAATATACTATTATCTACTCCTACTGTACAATGGCTATTAATTATGATTCATAATTCACAGTTTGCAGCCAATCATAAAATTCCATTTTCATTATTCAATAGTTTGCAAGTTGCAACCAATCAGAAATAGTAGATTATGTTATTAGGAGTAAAAGTGATACTTTAGGTGGCGAAGCTGAAGTTTATTTAGGCCGAACGTTGTTGAGGCAAATAATTCAGCTAAGCCACATAAAGTCACTTTTACTCCGAATAACATATACTATTTTATCCGCAAGCGTATTCAGGTAAATTTCATTAATATAAATTAAATAAAAAAGGATGCATTGGCCGGGAATCGAACCCAGGCCACCCGCGTGACAGGCGAACACTGTACCCCTGCGCCAACCTCTCTTGTTCAAATAACTCGCTACTGTAACGATATATGAACATACTGAAATCACCCGAGCTAATAACACACGGCCACAGCAGCTGTCACACCATAAACCACGGCGACAGATGCTCCGATCCGCTGCTTAAAGGTTTATTTAAATTAAAACTTTTTCGTACTCTTTTTGAAAATAAAAACCGGCCTACGATCTAAGTCTAAAAAATTATCAAAATTTTAAGTCATCATACAATTTAATCGGTCCAGTATCTTCGGAGGAGATAGCGAACAAACATAGAAAGAAAGAAAGAGGCAACGATTTTGTGTGCTTAGGCAGATAAAGTTCGCAAAAGTCGCTTCTTTATCTGCTTAGGCAGATAAAGTGACACTTTTACCTTGTCAATAAAGACAAATAAGTTGTCACTTTTGTGACGTTTGCAAATAAATTCTATTTTCATTATTCAATAGGTTGTAGCCAATCACAAAATTCATTCTTATTATTAAATGACTTTTGAAGTTAACAGCTGTCACAAATCTCATAATTCGGAAATATGAACACAAGACTCCTATTGCATAGGAGTAGATAAAATATCGTATTATATTCGCGATTATGGCCATTATTCACTCAGATGACTTGCGCCACGCCCCTTTGGCTTGTGGCGCAAATGTCATCTTCGTGAATAATGGCTGTCATAATCGCTCATATAATAATATACTAATTTCCTTACGTCATGAAAACTGCCTGTAACAATTTCTGGTCCTCGAATATCAAGTCCGATTGCGAGCGGATATATTCTTCCAATTTTTTTGCTATACTCATCATTGGCCGACCGAACTGAAGCTAGTGCAGCCTTGCATTCATCGTGATCAAACTGGCTCATTTTTATTCGTACCATAGTCATCCCCGCTTCCATCATTTCTATTAACATGTCCTCATCAACGCAACCACAAGTACAATAAGCTCCTGTTGTAAGATTGCTGCGATTTTTTATTTACTTCGCAAAAAGCTAAGAGTACCATACCTAACGTACAAATTATGCCTGTCAATTTGCGTTTGGGTACTTGTGAGTGTATGTTTAAGTCAGCAAGGTGTTCAGTATGGGTATCAGCAAATGCTGCATGTAGCTGCGAGTTCTGAATCCTGCCATCCGGTGTTGAATGAAATTCTATCATCTGCAAAATGCCTTGCAGTAAAAACGAAGTGGTGAAGTAAAGATAGATATTTTACCCATGGTAATTTTGGGCAATGCGCTGCATAACTGGCCATTTTATAAAACTTTTACAAATAATTTTGAGATTTGTACTAAAAAGAAACTCTGACACTATTAATTTGGCTATATGTCAAATATGACTTATAATTGATAAATATGGACAGACCTAATCAAACAAAATCTTCACAGCTACATTTGATGTAACACTAATAAAGCGAGGAAGTATTGCTATTTAATAGAATCTTTTCTTTAAGAGTTATTAACTTTTCAAACAGCTCTCTTTTGAGTTGAAAGCAAACACATTTGACAAAAAAAGCAATGTAAAAATATATTTCTCTACCACCTTCATTACATAACTCAGAAAGTGAGTTCTGAGCAAAACTCCAGCATCTCTCTCTAGCATCTGAGTAATTTTTAGTGGCATAAATTTATCTTTCTTAAACTATCCACTGAATACTTTTTTTCTGTTTCAACATATTTGTTCTGAAGGAAATAATAAAGTTTTGTGAGCACTGCACAGAATTACATGTGTTGTTTATTGACTTTATAAAAAGCACATGACAGCGTGATAAAGAACCAATTCGGCTGCTCCATCGAATAACACAGTATGTGATAATGAGTAAAATTGTGGGAAACAAGGAAACACTTTAGATCGATGGCCCCACACTCTGCATGCATTCCCAAAGTTAAATCCCGTATATTTGCAGTCTGTATTAAGGTATAATTTTTACTGTCTGACCAAAAATCTTGCAACCCTAAAGTTTTATGGTAAAATGTAGATACTGTGTTTTGAAATCCAATGGGTGGTGCGGAAGTGAGGATAAAATTAATTTTCTACACAGTATCTACAAGAACAGTTTTTTTACGATAGCTACACGATTTTTTTTTATCAAAAAGATAAGCTGGACAACTTAAACAAATACAAAAACCATAAAAATAACCAAAATTTATGAATTACCGCCCTGCACACCAATAACAAACACTCAGAAATTACGGTTATGTAGGTACATTGAGTGAGCATATCTGCAACAAAACACAGTATCTCGTAGATACTGTGTTATACACAAAATTTTGACAAAAAAGTTTGCTCTAAGTGTTTTTTCTAAAACACAGTAACTACCAGATACTGTGTTTTCTTTGGTTCTTTTGAACATTATAATGACTTGCTGTGTTTTGAATTGGAGAACAGAAGAAATTCATGTAGATACTGTGTTTATGGGTAGCTGTAAATAGGTAACCAGTATAGATAGCTCAAATCTGATTAGCTAGAAAGATGCGGGACAACACAGTATCTACATATGAACATTCAGCTCAATTTCACAAAAAATGTTGGATACTGTGTTTTTCGATGGAGCAGCCGAATTGTACAATGATATGGCAGTTAAAACGTTAAAAACCTCCGAGAATTAGATACGAGTACAAGGAGCAATATATTTCAAAGTTGGTAGCCGATTAGTAAATATCGGGCCTCTATGTATACGTATTATTGTTTAATAATAATGCTGCAAAAACCGATTATGAATGTAAGCATAAATAGAATAGGGGCACTTTTATTATCATGCATTAGTGTTTTGCGTATGCAGACAATGTTTCTTTAATTGCAAGGTCAAACAGGTTTCAAAAATCAGCTTGGTGATAAATGAACAAATATTTGAAAATAGAAAGTAAAAGTGAGAAATAAACCAGCTACAAAGGCCGAAGCCATGAAACAAAAAACATACTATTGTTTTGACAATTTTGTTTTTCAATATAGTCTCCCATTAGTGAATTTAGACCCTTATAAAAAATATTTCTCCTTGATGCACCAAAAAAGATCAACGGCTACTTTCACGCTAGTATCAGAGTCAAAATGACTGTTGTTTGTACGTCCTTTTGCGATAAAGGAAGTATTCGATTCACTCCAAAAATTCAAAATTGAGTTTTCAACAGATTTTCACGTTTTAGAGTCTCTTGAATTCAAAACACATGTTTTTGTTCATTGGTTTGTCTGTCTGTCTGTGAACAGAATATCTCAAAAAGGAAAACAGGTATGACATTGAAAATTCATATATAAGTTTTGTGTACTATCTTGATGCGACGGCAAGCTTTGGAAGAAAATCGCATAACCGGAAGTATGTGTTTACTCTTGTGATTTTTCAGTTTTTTCGATTTTTTCAAAAATGGTTCTAACAATTTTTTTCAAACTTTACATTTTTATTACATTTTTAATGTGTATTGATGTGAGATAGGTAATTTTCCAAATGAATACCTATAACATAGTTTTCTTTTTTTCCTATTTTTTTATTAACTGCTATTATAAATAGAACACCCGGTATGTTATTACATTATTGAATTCAGCTTAAAATTCTAGAGAAAATTTGTCTCTTCAACTAATGCTCTATTTGTACGGTTTCTGTAGAATTTGTAATTTTTGAAAATTTTTGACAAATGCTTAAAAACTAAAAATCAAATTTTTGGCTAATAATAAGATCACTGTAAAAGGATGTTGTGTGCGCGTATCACATCAGATTTTTTAGTAATCTAAAGAGGTGTGAGTCGGATGGAGCCAGGTTCGGAATATAGACAGAATAGATTATCTCGACAAAGCTGCGTTCTTGCATAATTGGTTTGATTTTCGCAGCTTTATGCACAGTAGTATTATCATGCAACAGAAACACTTTCGATTAGACAAATTGACTCATTTATTGCTTTGAATATTTTTTAAGTTGTTGCCATAGGTGTCTGTATTTATCGTAGTTTCTTTCTGCGTGTATTCTATGAGGAAAATGGCCATCATGTCCCAAAAAATCTATTGCCAGAAGTTTTCTAGAGAACAGCTGCATGCCTGCTTTTTTTAGAGATGGACCCATTGTTTGGATTCTGATTTACTTCTGGGTCCCAATGATGGACTTAAGTCTCATCGTCCGCCATTTGTGCCAAAAGGTTAGAAACCTTTTACAAAGCTTCCAGAGGACATCGAAATTTACAGGCAACGCAACTTTTGTTCAGGTATAGACAGTTGTGTTACCCGCCATCTCGCTGACACCTTATTTATGTTCAAACCGTTATGTAATATGGTAATCACGCTAGGTTTGGATAATTCTAATGTCATACTAATGATGAAGACCTTTCTGCGACGATCATCGTGGACAATGTCGTCAACTTAGAGAATCTAGATTCTGTAAGTTGTACTATCTGGCAGCACTTGAGCACTATAATGTTCTATTTTAAGCCCCATCTTTATATTAAAATTAGCAACCCAGAAAATCGTGATGCAGCGCTCGGATACCATTTAGAGCCGAAATAACTAAAACTATGAAAACAGAGGACTTCTGCGAAACTCATATATGGCTTCTTCGTCCAATGAGTTCATCAATAACTGAACTACAAATTTCCATTACCTTTTTTGTGCAATTATAAAAATATCAAATTTAAAATGATAGCAGTGGGGACCCTCCTACGTATTGGGAGCAGGGGCAACTCAAGTACAATTCTAACATTATTTAGCGCTAAGTCGCGAACACTTTTAAATTTTTTCGGTTTCCGCGAGTTTAGAACTGTTAGTGCAAAAATGGTGTGGAGCACGGTTTACGATAAACCCGAACAGTCTGCAATAGTGGGTTTCTAATTTCCTATCTCGCCAATTAACTGCTTCCCTTTTCGCTTATATAATTTTAAACTAACATGAATGTCTTTCCAGATGCAAGAAAGTGACGTATCCCCTTTCCAGCTAGAGGCCGGCGATGCTACCACCCATTTGGACCACATTTGCGTCCTCGACATCAGCTCGAGGGCTTCGTACGTTCGACTCTCAGGAATTATATGCACCATTGGTATGCTCTTGTGTAGTGGAAGATGTAAATGTTCTAAGGTGATTGTGTTAAAGGGCCTGCCTCCCGTGAGCCTGATGTACTGGAAAAAATGATGGAGACGGGCATGAACATTGCCCGATTGACCTTCTCCCATGGGTCTCATGAATACCACGCAGAAACAATTAAGAATATTCGTATTGCAGTTGCGAATTACAGCAAGAAGATTGGAATGGCTTACCCTCTGGCCATTGCTCTTGACACGAAGGGACCCGAAATCCAAACTGGTCTTCTTGAAGGCGTAAGTTGTTCATATTCTTCAGTTGTTGCAGTTAAAATTATGCCGTATGACCAGAAGTGTAGCCAAGAAATGTATTTAACATTATTGTGTCTAATGAAGAGATTGCTTTGGCTATATTTTTTTAAACAACAGCTGATAAGGTTCAAATGTGTACACTAGACTTGGAAGATTTTCTTTAGTATGCTGGTTCACATAAACCGTTTGGAATTTGTCAAGTTATACAGGGTGATCTTCTTTTGGTTGGGGATTTTAGAAGCAATCTGTATCATTCTCAAACATTTTTATTGCAAATTGCTTTGCTATAACCAAACCATTTCTGTATTATGCAGAACTCACAGTGAAATAATCCAAAAAGTACTATAATTGCTCTTCGTATTTAAAGTAGGTACATTTCACAACATTCTGGTATCTTATACTTGTTACTCATAATTAGTTAAATTATTTATATGTAATTGTTGCAAGTAGGGGAGATCGGGGTAAGATGACGATAGTAAGAAAAACTGAAATATTTGAGTACAAGGAAATTTATTTAGAACGTAATATTACATATATAAATAGAATACTATATTAGGTTCTAAATAATATATATTTTAATAATAAAAATAAAAAGGTTTTGTGACAAACAATTAAAAAAGAATCTTTTGCAATTTCGTCATCTTACCCCAACCCGTAGGTAAGATGACGAACATATAGGGGTAAGATGACTAGTAACAGAAATCACATACAAACTGACCACATTCTTCATAATGGTTACAGTTTTCATGCCATCATGTTGAACAAGCTGAACATTGAATCCAGTCTTCAGTAGGAGGTTCTTGATAAGTTTCGTGACATCCTGGAGAACTGTGAATCGTTTGATTAGTTGCACGTGTCTGAACTGTTTGGTTCGTCATTTTACCCCCGTCAACTTGCCCCGACCTTCACAAAAATGCTTTGTTGAGGTTAGGTATCAACACGATCAACAATAAATTAAAATCACATGACGAATAACCGTCATTACTACACACATTCATGCAGTTTAATAAACATATTAATTTACCCGTTAATAATCCAGAAAACACTAAAAACGATCACTACAAAATTATACCGCGATATTGAAAAACAAACTTTATCGTTATGTGACTTAGTTGCGTCTTAAAATATTACTTTACCTACACATTTTAGTCCTAGATACAATTCACTAGATGACGCTAGTATTCAGTTTTGCCCACTTCTTTTGGTGTTTCAATAAAACCCCTTCGTCATCTTACCCCGTTCGTCATCTTACCCCGATTTCCCCTACTAATATTTACTTAGTATGCTTTAATTCAGTTATTGTTTAAGATATTTGAATTACCTGTTTGTACAGTTGAACGATGTTAAGCGCGATTATAAATTTTGCTCTAATGCTCACAACAATATCCGATATCAGATACGGCAACCATAGAAGAAGATACAAGAAATAAAGCAAACTAATCAACATTTTATTTTAATATGATATCAACTGAAGTTCAACTACTTGTTCTTTTTGGATGTAAGTACTACTACTCTACAGTGCCTTTAATAAGATAGGTGACATTATGTAAGGGAGCTCTGAGAAAAATGTTTTATGTATTGAATACAAATAAACATGTTTACTATTGCTAGTAAATTTATACATTTCGTAACAAGTTTATACTGTAACTCAAACCTTTAGTAAAAGGATAATAATTGATGTAAACCATCAATTTGTTTGATAGATGCATGCACATTTAATTTAATATGTTTTCAAAATTGAGAGATTCCACGGTTTCACAAGTAACATGTGTAGCACTAAACGGCGCTTACAACCAGCTAAAAATAAACACAGCACTTAAAAGAACAAAAATAATGCGAGGATGCTAACTGCCACGAAGCAGTTAGGAAAATTACAAGCAGGCAGGCACAGCATACGTTTATAAGAATATGTTTACATTATAGTGTATTTAATTTTGATTAAGAAAAATGTTATCTCACTTGTTGACATCTGTAATTCCAATTTCTGTTTTTTACCTCAGCTTTTTGGAAACTACGTTATCTTATAAAAACCAACACAGCAACATTTCCATAGTATACAATATAATCATCCTAGGTGATGGTAGTACTGTGATATTATAGAATATGTGTGATTTGCGTACACTTTTGCTAAATGACAACAGTAAGTGCTACATTTCAATTGACTTAATTGTTAATGCTTTTGCACTAGCAAATGTAGACCGATTTCATGCTTTCAGTGCGACATATATACCGACTTTGGTTAATCTATGAGGCGTCAAATAAGATAGTTTTGCTTTGTTAACTTTAATGTGTTAATTCTTTGGTACATTAATAATGGGATAGGTTTTTAGGCGATATTTGTTTCTAAAAATTAAACAAAAGCATTATCAATTCAGAATTTGGCAGCTTTTATATTAATTTTGAATTTCTGAGCTTGTTAATGAGTGACATTCGCTGGAAATCACCCAGATAAATAATTTAAGAAAGAGAGGGTAGAACCCTAAACTAAAAATACGGTATTGGGCCTTAAATATTGAAATAGAATAGCTATGAATAAAAATAATAAGAGCGAAAATTAAAAAAAAATTTTTGAATAAAAGATGAAAATATCACTTAGAGTTTATTATGAATACAATATTACCTATATTTTCAATCCAGAAAACCACTAAACATTTTAAAAATATTTATTTCTGTTAATCGTTTATTTATGGGTTTCATTAATGACCCTTATTAATGAATGATTTTTTATTAATGAACGATTTTTAAAAATCTGTTTATGTTGGTGCCACCAACATAAACAGTGCCAACCTAAGAAAAAAAATCACAACCATTTATAGTCACCCGATACCATTAATGTCAAAACTTTAAATGCCAAATTCGTTTCATTGAATAAAATTAGATTTTCTTCAAATTAATAATATACGATCAACGGAAAAATATTGTAACTAACTCGTATGTTAATCGGCGATTAATAATAGTAGATTATGCAATGAGGGAGAGAATGCGTTATTTTGCTGAGGTACAATTTCTGACTCGAGGGCGAAGCCTGCACTGGTTTAATTTTTTAAAATTATTTTAGCTTTTTAAGCAAACATACAGTACAACTTTGAGTATTTTACTTGCTTTTAATTCAAACACTTTAAAAAAGTAGGTACCGTTTGGTATTTCTCATCTATTGTAATCTATTTGGTTACATTACATGCTAATTTGGAAACACTGTATGGAATCAAAATATTTCAATCTAATTTTTGGTACCTATTATTGTGGATATTGGCTATTCTGCCCTCTTAAGCCAAGAAGACATATTTCAGAATTTCTATATTTTGGGATATAAAACGAATGTGTAAACAGTAGATACTATAAATAAAACTTTTTTATTTAATTAATATGGTAAGGTACCTAGAGAAGGACATCTGCCTCATAACAACTATGATTTCGATATTAGACTGAAATACCATCAAGTAGCTAAGAAATACTGCAGATAAAAATAGAGATATATTCTTAGTGCTACCTGTTTAAATAGCCGCATATATGTGAGATAGACGTGATAGATACAACTATGTTGCTAAAAAGATATATCACTGAAAACAGGAAGTGTCCTTATATGCAGAACTAGCTGTTACCGCGACTTTGTACGCGCGAGATTCGTTATTTGTGTATTAAATAATGGTTAATTATTTTCTGTCATCCCATCCCATCCCATCCCCGTCCCCGTCCCTTTCCCCGTCCCCGTCCCTTTCCCCGTCCCCGTCCCTTTCCCCGTCCCCGTCCCTTTCTCCCGACCCCGTTTGTTTCCCCGTCCCCGTCCCGTCCCTTTTCCCGACCCCGTCCGTTTCCGTTCCTTCCCATCCCATCCCATCCCTTTCCGTCCCGTCCCGTCCTGTCCGTTCCCTTTCCTTCCCATCCCGTCCTGTCCCGTCCAGTCCTGACCCCCTCAGGGATACAAAAAAAATTAATAAAAGCAACTATAACTTCGTCTGCGAAGATAAAGGGAATAGTTCCTAATAGTAATGAATTGTAAAGACAATGCTTTAATTACGAAACTAGGGAACTGGAACATGAGGACAGATAATACGTATACAAAATTTAGTTTTTGCAAACGATATTATTGTAATGAGCTGCCACTTCTTGTGTAAGGGGCTGCAACCCTTTGTGTGGTATAGGGGTAGTTTTCCCCCTTAGACCACTAACTGCACCTAGAGAATTTTTGCTTGTCCGCTGACCACTATGTTGTAACTTAGGGGTTTTAAGAGCGAGTTGTCGATTAAATAAAACACCCACAAAGGATAATTAACCTTATATTAAAAGAAACTAAAAATGTGGCTCAGTTACAATTGAATTCCACCCTATTTGTTAAATGTAGGATTAACTGTAAGCTTCGTAAATGATTTGGTTAATTAGGCTTAAGTACTGTTTGAGGCTTTCGCGGTTACTCGAATTATTCTCCTTAGCATAGAATTTCGACATAGACCGCGTAGTATTTGTATATGAACACCCAGCATTTTCTGGCTTAATGTGCCTTACACCTTGTGAAGTCGAGCAAAAACCCGCGCGATGGCCATGCTCTTTGGTGGCTCGTGTTGTTTGAGTATCTTAGTGCGACTTTCACTCTGATGATGCAAGCTGCAAGGTCTTGCGAAACGTTAGTGAATATGGATGCACAAACAGCAAAACGGCCAAATATGCCTAAGTATCCTCGTTCTCAAGATACTCAAACAACACGAGCCACCACAGAGCATGGCCATCGCGCGGGTTTTTGCTCGACTTCACAAGGTGCAAGGCACATTAAGCCAGAAAATGCTGGGTGTTCATATACAAATAATACACGGTCTAAGCCGAAATTCTATGCTAAGAAGAATAATTAGGCTTAAACTAATGACATGAATTTCACCCTGGAAGGACAGAACAACTCGAAGCAACCCTTAGTTATTCGGTTAGTAAAATACCATAACATTTCCTGATCTTTTCCGGTGCTGACGTAATGTTCCCGGGAAATAGTTTATTTCTTATATTAGCGGAACGCTGGAATTTATTTATGAAATTTAAATGTGTTTAGCTGGATTTTGGGGATGGCCCTGTCCTCCTTCGTATTCCTTGATTTTAGAGTGGCCTGGCACATGCACTAGTCACATATATTTTAAATAGAACTTTAAATTTTGACTTAGGTTGTTTCGCGAGGAGCTTGAGCGCCGAGGCGAGGTACGCCAATAATTTAATTTATTATCTCGCGGGACCCGCAGGGCAGTTCCCTCCGGTTCGCGCTTTCCAAACAGGTAATTTTCTTTCGTGAAGAGCCGAGAGTTCCCGTTTTGCCAACTTGCCAAACTGATTTATCCGGAGCGGCTCTTGGTACTGCATGAAACCAAATTGACTCATCGGTTCTCACAGTACGGAAATTGCATGTTTGCTGGCGCAGCCCGATTCTTTGACAATTCTGCCAGTGAGTTAATATCGAATTTCTTTGACTTCCCGGATGCAATTCAACCGTTCCTTTGATTATGACAATGTAGCCTTTTGCGTTCTTAGTACATGAAATTATTCAGGCCCGGCTTCGATTTAGTCTTTCCTTTATGAAAATTTTTTGATGACTTAAAATCTATATTGTAAACGCAATTTATTGCGGTTTGTTACATTATTCTGATAGCCGATAATACTAGGAAATTACAACGAGCAGTAATAAAATGGAACATCACAATGAATAGACCAGAAATGAAAATTAACACTAACAAGAGCCAAGTGATACGAATAAGTAAGCAAGATTCTGAAGAGGAAAGCATAATAAAAGATGCGAGGAAAAGGTTCTAGAAATTGTGGACTACTACGAATACCTGGTAATTATAATAGGTTAGGATAAAACCAAGATCAAGAAATACGCACCCAAACATCTAAAGCAACTAAATTATACTACCAGATTAATAGCACTTTGTTTAACAAGAAAGAACTGAGTAAGGAAACCAAACTACATTTAAATAAATTTATGCCCAATCTGACACATGTAGCAGAAAGCTGGACAATGCTAGGGTGCCCTGATGTCAGTTTGGCGTACCCTGTTATAGAGTAGTAGTAGTAGTAGTAGTAGTAGTAGTATTTTTGGGAAGACTCATGTCTAGCAAGTAGGCCTTTATATGCCCTTTTGCCAACCACACGAATAAGGTCTAGGCATGCAGAGTACCAGGAACCTTAGTCCTACTTAGAATTTTGCCGAGACTAAGGAGTTCTAACCTTAGCAAGGAACAAATACGTCAAATCGACATCAAGGCACCCTAGCCAACGCCAAATACAAAAGACCAGAATTACGGCAGCAGAAATAAAATACCTCAGAAGAATGGTGGGAAGAACAAAAGGAGATAGAATTAGAAATATGATAACTAGGGAAGAGCTAGAACTGGAACATGTAGTAGAAACTCTACAAAGAAAACCGCTGGGATGATATGGGCACGTGGTTCGAATGGCTGAAGGGAGAATACCAAGGAAAATAATGGCAGCACGAAGACAAAGCTAAAGAGAAAGAGGAAGACCAAAGTTAACATGAATGGATGACATCAAGAATATGAAAGAGAGAAAGGGGAAAAGTACAGAAAAATTAAAAAGATTGGCGCGAAATAGAAAAGAATTCCTGAAGCGGACAGGGGAGCTGGAACCTTAGGGTATAAGGGCTAGAGAAAGAAGAAGAAGTTAATGTCTACTAATTAAAAAAAAATGAATTATATCCAACTAATGTTTGTAGTTATAACCGTAAATAAAGTGTAACATAATGAACTATATTACTTCAGCCTCACGTAAGTATATCAGTTTGGCCAATAACTACATAATTTAAAGTAAAGCTGATTTAAAATTATTAATATTTATTAGGTGCGCTCCAAATTTGTATCCCTAATCCGGGGCAATTTGAGCATTGTACCGCCAGATGCAAGCACATAAAGCACCAGCCTCTACATCGCAAGGTAAAACGAGGTTAACGATAATACCTACATACATACAATATTTATTAGGGAAGGTAGGGAAGAAACCCTAAAACCAACGATAGGGAGTTACAGTATACACGCAGAATGCAACAACAACGGAAGCAGGGTAGTCGACTTTGCAATGTCTAAGAATTTGGTTGATAGAACCACGACCTTCCCCCACAAGAACATACACCTAGCAACCTGGACATCACCTGATCGTCTGACTCAGGACCAAATTGACCACATTCTTGTCGGTGGAACACACTATTCTAGCGTAGTGGTATTAAAACAATGAGAAGTGTGGTTAAACATACATAAGCGACCAAGCACAAAGAGATATAACACCGAAAGATTAAATGATGAAAATGCGAATGAAAAATTCATGGAGGCCGTAGAAAACAAATTGAACAACATACCAGATAGTGATGACATAGAGTCGATGTCGAATGATCTCAGGAGCACTGTAAAGAGCGCTGCAAAGGAAACATTGGGATTGCAGGAAAGCCAAAGCAAAAACAACTGGTTCAACAAAGAATGCAGAGAGGCAATTAAAAACAAAAATGCAGCCAGAGCGAGCACAATTACTACAAAGACCTACCAGAGCGAAGGAACTAGAACTGCCCAGAAAATAGGCGGAAGACAAAAGAGGAAAGATATGTCCGAACAACTCACAAAGCTGGAAGAATTCCAAGAAAAAAAAAGACGTAAGGGAATTCTACAGAACTGCAAAGAAAACAAGGGCAATAATTATATACATCAAAAACAGAGCTCTGCAAAAACCATAGCGGAGAGATTTTTACGAATACCAATGAAATTCTTGAACGATGGCAAAATTATATCTGCATATTACTTAACGGTGACCAGAGTAATAATAAAGGTCACAAAGCACCAGAAAAACAAACAGTAGCTCAAGAGATCCCGGAACCAACAATAGAAGAAGACTATACCCCGGCGGAGCTCTACAAACAAGGAGGAAAATCTCTGGCTGGAAGATTGACCGAGCTAATAAAGTTAATTTGGAAAAGCGAAACACTTCCAGCGGAATGGAATAGAGCAGTCATCTGCCCAATCTTAAAGAAGAGAGATCCGACGACCTGTGAGAATTACCGAGGAATTTCACTACTGTGTGTAGCCTACAAATTCTTGTCTGGCATAATCAGAAGGAGGTTACAAAAATATGTCAACGTAATTTTAGGTGAATACCAGGGGGGTTTCAGAGAAGGACTTTCTGCCATCGACCAAATATCTGCAACAAAACAGATAATGGAAAAAGCTACAGAATACGATACGCCAATATATCAGATATTCGTAGACTTTAAAAAAGCGTACGACAGTATCAATAGAAACCCACTGTACGAAATACTTAAAGAATTCGAAATTCCGAAAAAGATCATTGACCTGGTTAAGATTCCAATAAAGAAAACCGTAAACCAAGTCAGAATTGCTGGCCAGCTAACAGAAGAATTTCAAAACCAACACGGGATTACGACAAGGATGTGGACTGGCAACGATTCTATTTAATTTGTCCATTGAGAAAGTCATCAGAGACGCAAAAGTTGACGGCCAAGGTACACTAATAACAAAGAGCACACAAGTGATTGGATTTGCCGATGATCTCAATTAGTGATGGGCATAACCGGACAATTTTCATAACGGAATTATTTGCATTCGAATGATATTAATAACCGAATGATTATTTGAATAATCATTCGAATAAATGTTGGCTCTCGATTCGTTTCGATTTCGCCGGTTTGCCGGTTACGCGGTTCAGCGTCATCTGCATCGGCATCGTAACTTTCAGATAGCAGAGGAACTCAGTTAATCGTTAATTATAATATGTATAAATGATTTTTATTTGATTTCTAAGGAGTTTGTGCAATAAGTAATTGTGGATATGAATGAAATATATCTGGATACACCTTTATTGTTTTGGATTGCTGGCGATTTATAATAATATAATAATAATTAATAATATATTGTTGTATTTGTATGAGTTTTACGACTCGCTATTCTGCATTAGCTCGATTACTCCTACATTCTTCCGATCTATAACCAAAACATAATATGTACAGTCGTGTTCAAATTAATCTGGGACAGTGTTTTTTTCACATGCAGGTTGAGTTAAGAATTGAAGAATATCTCCATGGATTTCCTCTTATCAGAAAAAGTTACAGATTTCATTACCTGTTAAAGTTTAATGTAACTCTTTCTGATAGCAGGAAATCCATGGAGATATTCTTCAATTCTTAAGTGAACTTACATATGAAAAAACATTGTCCCACATTTATTTGAACGCGACTGTACATTATGTATTATGTATTGGAAATTAAGAGGTATTTATTAAGAAGTGTAGAAAGAAAGAAATATGCGGGACTGCTTGCTAATCACAATAAAAAACAGTGGTACAGGCGGCAAAAAATTGATTTATGTTCATATCATATGACGACTGATCTACCGCGTGCCTCAGCCGGCAAGGAAGCAAGGGAGAAAACTGAGGAGCAAAAGGCCCAAATGGTGTTTTCAGTACAATCTGCCTTGCTTATGGTTAGAGTGCTTTATTAACCAGGCAAGCTTATCTCACTAGATTTTGTGTCACAGGGATTTTAGTGCCAAGCCATTGGCTGCGCTGACCGGTAACCGTGCGTTCTGTCGTCTGTCAACCAAGCAAGACTAGAAACCGTTGGGAGATTAGTTACTGTTTTGTGGTTGGGAGTACGTACTATCCAACCCAGACGAACACTGCATGCTGATTTAAATCTTGGTGCATTCCATTACGATGCTAATTATAATTACAGTCTTCATCCAAGTATGGTTATTGAAATCTATATACAGTGTGTAGGTGTTGTTCTGTGCTGTCAACTGTGTCTGTCAGTTCTATTGAGTTCTGTCACTCGTCACTGTTGTTTGAATTAAGGTACTATTGAAGCTCTCTACTAGTTTGAACCACTTGCGTGTTAGTTAACAGTGTTTTATGTTTCGATATTGTCTGTTTTCTTTTTATTTGTTTAAAAACCAATCTTTTTTAAGACGGTACAATTAAATGATATGATCGTTGTTATTCCGACTTACCGTATGCTAATTGGAAAGTAACTAGAATTTGAATTTGCCGCCACTTCCAGTGACTCAAAATGGCGGACGAGCTTGCTCGTATAAATATAGTACCTTACTTATGGTTATGAGTTATGAATGACGTATTATATACAGAATTTCGATCACTCGCAGGTCGCTAAGATACGGCACGTAGTACGTATCAGGATGAGGTTATTTTTCATTCGAATACTTGGAACGAAAACCGAGTTACAAATGTTATTTCAATAACCGGATAACCGGTTATTTTTCATTCGAATAAGCCCATTACTAATCTCAATATAGTAGGAAGAACACTGGGCATATGGCTATTAGTGAATGAGAGCACAAACCAAAATGAAGACATTGAACACCCACAGAAGGAACGAACAAAACTGCACATTAGGAGACATGAATATAGAAGTAGTGAAAGAGTTCACCCGAGTTCACCTATCTAGGCTTACAACTTAGGGAACATTGTGACCCAAAAATAACCATTCAACACCGTTTGTTAGCAGCCAATAGAGCGTACTATGGCTACAACAAGCTCTTCACATTCAGATTGGTGAATAGAGCATCCAAACTAAAAATCTATAAAACCATGATCACTGGTGGTCATCTATGGATGCCAAACATGGACGCTCATAAAAAAAGGAGAAGAAACACTGCTGAGGTTTGAAAGGAAAATATTGAGAAGGATTTTTGGTCCAGTGCAAGAAAATGGAGGGTACAGGATACGCTATAACCATGAGCTGAGAGGTCTGTATCATGACTTGAACTTTGTTAGTTATACAGGGTGTTCATGAATTGCATGGACAAACTTTAAGGGGTGATTCCTTGATCAATTCTAAGCTCAAAAGTTCACACAAACATGGGACCTAAACGGCTCTGTTTTCAAGATACAGGATCTCGAAGTTAAAACTTTTTTTTTTCAAAAATCTGGAAAACGCCTAGAGGTGTTTTAATGAAACTTGGTGTAGGCTAGTATTTCATAATGTGGCATTGTTTGGTCAAAATAAATTTAGTTTATTTCCACCAGTGGCGTGCATCGGGGCCACCTCAGTTACCTTATCTTAGAAAAATCTGGTACGCCACTGTTTTTTAGCCAATACGACAAGTTTTTTTAGCTTCTTCCACTGGAACTACACAAAAGATGTATTTTTTATTTTTTATAGAATAAACCTTTTTCGAGAAAAACTAAAAAATCTGTAACAGCAGTTTCGTTCGCTAGACGTTAATGGGACCTAAGCGGCATCGTTTTCAAAATACAGTTTAAAGAAGTTTTAAAAAAATATTTAATAACAAACCATCTTACAATAGCTACCAAACTTTTGGCTAAAAACAGTGACGTGCCAGTTTTTTCTAAAATAAGGTAACTGATGTGGCCCCGATGCACGCCACTGGTCGAAATAAATTAACTTTATTTTGACCGAACAATGCCACTTTATGAAATACTAATTTACACCGAGTTTCATTAGAATACCTCTAGCCGTTTTCCAAATTTAAAAAAAAATTTTTTTGTTGAAACTTCAATATCCTGTATTTTGAAAACAAAGCCGTTTAAGTCCCATGTTTGTATAAACTTTTTATTTTAGAATTGATCAAGTGTAATTTATCCTAACCCTTCTCCATCAAACTGCGTTATTCTAAATGTAAAATGGTCATTCTAATTTAAATCCATGTTATTTAATGGATATTTTGCTACCCTGCAAAATGAAAAATAAAAAAAGTCGAACGGTTCGAGGAACAATCTGCACTCATTATCAATGAATTAACAATTAAAACTAAAAATGAATAAAGAAAAGTTTTAAATAGCGGAACAAGCTTGTTTAATAACAACCACAACACGATGGCATAACACAAAGATCTTATCTAAAGAATCAGTGTCAACTAAATTAAAGAAACTAAGTGGCGTATATTTTACTTAACGAAAATAGTAATTTACGATACAAGTGCGTAAAGCTACTCTTTAGGCACGAGTGGGGTAGAGTTAAAACGCGAGTGAGCGAGCGTTTTAAGCCCCACGAGTGGCTCAAGATGCTTTACGCATGTGTATCGTACAATCATTTATCTACGATAGAATCTGGAAAATACAGTAAATATAAAAAAAAATTATGTAAATTAGGATTACCAGCAACCGGTCGTAATTTTGAGTGTTTTAAAAATTTGAAAACACGTTGCTACTGAGAACATGCTTAATGAAATCTTTTAAACACGTTACTACTGACGACATAAACTAATGAAAACATGTTATTAAACAGTCGTTTTACAAACTTAAAACTGCCAACTAAAAGGCAATTTTACACACTGTCGTAGATAAAAACGTTTTTCTAGTATTTTGCTCAGTTGGCAAGCAATGGAAGAATTTTGCACTAAAGGACGATGACATCGATGGAAAAATATTTTTTTCTACGATCGTATTAAAATGACAACTTTTTGCACAGTTTCTAGTGTCAAAAGTGACTTTTGCAGCACTCTTAATATTAGCGCCCGAATTACGTCTTTTTGCACTTTGCCATTGGTGGCGTGTTTTAATACTATATTAAAACACGCTCTGCCGTAAATGTTAATGTCAACATAACCTAAAATGTCTAACACAATGTGACGGAAAAAGTGTCACCGAACTAAGTTTTTATATTTCTGTTACGATGGTAAAAAAATAGCGTATAATGCACGTGTGTAAGTGCCATTAAAGCATTAACGACGTTAAAAGCACTCTGCTTGGCGTCGTGATCTTAAACTAGTCGCACGTGCTTTAAAGGCGTACTTATACACTAGTATCATAATATACCATTATGAAAACAATAAATATTTCCTTGCAATATTTTTTTTATTAAATAATAAATTATACAGTGTGTCCCAGATCGAGTTGGATTGCTTGGGTAACTTTCTTATCATTGAAGATGGAGATTTAGTTAAACAGGCAATGTTTTTCAGTTCTATATGCTGATTTATAATCTGCTTGAAAAAGTTCAAAATGTCGAACCTGTCAGAAGTTATTTAAAAAAAACTAAAAACTGTCATTTTCTTGTATGTCAAATATCTTCGTAAGCATGAGAGACACGAAAAAAAAATTCATATAAAAGTTACTGTTTTCGATAACACCAATTTAAAATTGATGTCGAAAAAAATTCAAGATGGCTGCTTTTGAGGTACTCGTATCAACTTCCTTAAGTTAAATGGACGCCATAGTGGATTTTTGCGTTGCTGAATACAATTTTTTATTCTCTTTTCAACGATGTACGATAACGTATGATTGAATAAAACGCAACAGTAAAATTGATTGTCTATACATTTAAATCAAGTAGTCTTACATGGATCCAAACAAAATTAGGTGACATTTATTACTAATTTATTCTAATGTTCGATGGCCATTCAAATTAGCTAATCTAACGCCTCTTGGCTTTTTTCAGTGATGTACCTTAAATAATAAAGTATATGGAAGTAACTACAGCTATAATAATGTTGAGGAACTGCGCGAGGCAGTGCTAGCAGCATGTGCTAGTATTAATGGAAATACGTTGCGTAAAGTAACCCAAAGTGTCGTCAAACGATCTCAACTATGTTTAGCTAACAATGGTCAGCATTTTGAACATTTCATGTGATTATCAGGATTAAGTTTTGTTTTTTTAAATAAATTTTGTTTGTTCTTGTTTGGATCTATGAAAGCCTACTTAATTAAAATATAAAAACGACTAATTTTACAGTTTTTTTATTCAGTCATACGTTATCTTACATCGTTGAAAAGAGAATAACAAATTCTATTCAGCAACCTAAAAATCCAACATGGCGCCCATTTAACTTAAGGAAGTTGATACGAGTACCTCAAAAGTAGCCATCTTGAATGTTTGTTCGATACCAATTTTAGATTGGTCTTATCGAAAACAGTGACTTTTATATGAAACTTTTTTTCGTATCTCTTATACTTACGAAGATATTTGGCATACTAGAAAATGACAGTTTTTAGTTTTTTTTAAATAACTTTTGACAGGTTCGACATTTTGAACTTTTTCAAGCAGATTTTAAATGAGCATATAGAACTGAAAAACATTGCCTATTTAACCAAATCTCCATCTTCAATGTTAAGAAAGTTACCCATGCAATTCCACTCGATCTGAGACACACTGTATATGTATACTAAACGTTTTTGCTTGAAATTAATTAAAAGAATTTAGTATTGCACTATATAAGGAAAATTATTGTCATAGTTTGAAAGATAAGCTTTGTTTTGCAAATCAACTGAAAATTGTTCGGAAATTCATAAGAAAATTATTTTTTTTTATTAGAATCGGGATTGCTACTTTATTTTTACACAATTCTGGTAAGTAACAGGTAAGCATATTTACACACACTTACCCTATGACATTGCCATGCTAGTTTTAATTTCCAAAACTTTTTTTAAAATACACATTTTCTGCAGCATGAAATGATGATGTCAACGATATCAGCACTCTCAGCAGTTTGTCAGCTGGCTCCGTGATGTCATGATATAAGTCATACTGGTACAAATGTTGGTCAGCGTTATTTTAATAATCATGGAATGAACACGTACTAAATTACGATTTATTTTTCTAGTAGATATGATTAAACGTAAGCATTTACTTGTATCCAAAATATTACAAATAACGAAAAAATTGTATATTCATATTAAATTAATAAATAATCAGCTGCATATTTTACTTAAATTTTCTTAATAGGTATAAAATAACATTCTATTGATTGTCAGTCACCATCTCACAAAAAAAATGGTTTTTGGTTTTTGATAATTTAAGAATTTAAAACAAATATTTAAAATAACTGTTTAAATTATATATTTAGTCTGAAACTAAATCTGAAAAGTTTTTAAGTTTTCTGTTACTTGTGGTCTCTGATTTTTCATATGGCGTTTGGGTGCGTATAAGTCATAATCATAAGCTTATATATACAGTGTGTCCCCGGATAGGTGAAACGACTCTTGTGAAAGGTAAAACATTTTCGATTTAAATTTTCATTTTTTGGGGTTCAGCCCTGCTTGGTTAAAGGCGAATTTCTAACATAGTTTCAGTTTTGAAAAATCAAGTATGCCTTGGAAATTTTCAAAAAACCTATTTTTCTGTAGAGTAAAGTGCCTTTTATGTGAGAAATACGACAGAAAGTTATTAATAAAAGTTGTTTAGAATCACATCTAGGCCCCTATACCAAATTTCAAAATCCTCGGCCAACTTTGATTTTTCACATTTTCTTTCAAGGTTATTTCCCAAATCAAAGAATTTTACTTTTAGCAAAGTTTTTTATTGGAAAAACAAACACTTTTAACAAAGTGGTTTATTTCATAATAAAAAAAACTTTGTTAAAAATAAAATTCTTTGATCTGGGAAATAAACTTGAAAGAAAATATGAGAAATCAAAGGTGGCCGAGGATTTTGAAATTTGGTATAGGGGCCTAGATGTTTATTCTAAACAACTTCTGTTAATAACTTTTTGTCGTATTTGTCACATAAAGGGCACTTTACCTTACAGAAAAATGGGTTTTTTCAAAACTGAAATTATGTTAGAAATTCGCCTTTAACCAAGCAGGGCTGAACCCCAAAAAACGAAATATAAATCGAAAATTTTTTACCTTTTACAAGAGTCGTTTCACCTATCCGGGGACACACTGTATATAATTATATAATATTTATTAGAATTCAGTGTACACATTTAAATCTTGTTATCTACACATTTTGACTTGATGAAACTTAGGTATAAATATATATAACTGAATGCTATGGTTGTACATTGTTGTGAAATTATGCATTTGATTTTAACGTGTTGACTTAGTTTAATTAACATCATATATCTTTTGAAAATATTATATGTATATAGCTGTAAACATGACAATATTGTTAAAATAGTATGTGATTGCAAGTGATCCCCAATGAAAGGCAATCTATACTCGCTAATTTTGTGTTAAACAGGGTGGTTCAGCTGAAGTTGAACTGAAGAGAGGCGAAACAATCAAGCTTACTACAGACAAAGCATATGCCGATAAGGGAAATGCGCAAGTAGTCTATGTTGATTACGATAACATCCAAAAGGTCGTTCAAGTAGGCAATCGCATTTACGTGGATGACGGCCTAATCTCCTTGGTGTGCACTAGCATTCAAGGCTCATTCTTATCTTGCACCATTGAAAATGGAGGCGTACTTGGAAGCTGCAAAGGTGTGAATTTGCCCGGAGTTCCTGTTGACCTACCAGCCGTGTCTGAAAAGGACAAATCAGATTTGAAGTTTGGAGTGGACCAGGAAGTCGACATCATTTTTGCGTCTTTCATTAGGAATGCCCATGCTCTCACAGAAATCCGTGAGATTTTAGGAGATAAAGGCAGCAAGATTCTTGTCATATCTAAGATTGAAAATCAGCAAGGCATGCAGAACCTCGATGAAATTATTGCAGCATCAGATGGTGTTATGGTTGCCCGTGGTGACTTGGGAAATGAAATTCCTACAGAAAAGATTTTCTTAGCCCAAAAATCCATTATTGCTAGGTGTAATAAAAATGGTAAGCCTGTAATATGCGCCACTCAAATGCTTCAGTCGATGATTAAAAAACCAAGACCAACACGTGCTGAAAGCTCTGATGTAGCTAATGTTGTTCTTGATGGAGCAGACTGCGTTATGTTGACAGGCGAAACAGCAAAGGGGGACTATCCTTTAGAATGCGTGTTGACTATGGCCAACATTTGTAAAGAGGCCGAAGCTGCTGTTTGGCAAAAACAAATATTCGTTGACTTGATCAACAAGGTAATTATGGTATTTACAGCTTACATAAATTAAGTTCGCTGGTATTTATAAATAAAAAGTTCATCTTTTATTGTAATTTGTTTAGACCATTCCACCAATCGATGCTGCACACACCATAGCAATTGCTTCTGTAGAGGCTTCAACTAAATGTCTCGCAGCGGCAATTATTATTTTAACAACCTCTGGAAGATCAGCACATTTAATCTCCAAGTGTAAACCTAAATGCCCAATAATTGCGGTAACTCGTAATAGCCAAACTGCCAGGCAAGCACATTTGTACAGGGCAATCCTGCCACTGTTGTTTGAAGGTGAAAAATACTAAAATTGAATTCAAAAGATGTAGTTATTTAATTTTTTTTTGCAGAGGAAAGGTTAGGTGACTGGGTTAAGGATGTCGATGCTCGCTTACAGTTTGGAATCAACTTTGGCAAGGCACGTGGTTTCATTAGGACAGGTGACCCTGTAATCGTAGTGACTGGATGGAAGCAAGGTTCTGGATTCACTAACACTCTGCGCATTGTGTATGTATCTGATATTCCAGAACCAGTTACCTATTAAAGTTCCAAAACTATTTAATTGTTGACGTCTTATATGTCCTGTGATAATTCCTAGCTTTCTTGTACTTACTTAAGCTCTGTTAATATATTGTGTTGTATTTTACAATTTTTACTAAAAAAATGTTTAAATTTCACGATTTTATTTAATTAATTTTCATCATATTTATTTTTTCCAGCAATGCTGAATAATAGTAGAATCCATAGAGTAGTTCGCAGGCACATTTAACATATTTACGTCCATATGTTGGCAACGTACGGAGTAATCTAAACTAGTTAACTGTTCATTATTATAGCAAGTCTCATTCTAAATGTACAGTGAAATTAAAACCAGTTTAAATTGTTCAGATGGAAATTTTTTCTCGTGATATTCTGGCCCTGACGTCCAGTTTGAGGAGCTGCAATATTTTTTTTAATTTCTGGAACAATTTCTAGGGCAATAAGTGTGAATATTATTTATTTATACATTAAATGTTTAATAACAGTTATATTGAGTAAGGGGTGTGTATTGAACCTATCTTTTAAATCCTTTCTTCCAATGTTTTTCATTAAATAAGATCTAGTCATATATAGTGGCATGAACAAGATTATGTATATAATTAATTCGTACCTTGTAAACATTTAAAACTCTACTTCCTCAAATCGCACACTAGCATACAGGAAGGTATACAAACTGTTACAGGCTTGTGATTAAAAAGTATGTTTCTACTGTTTAAATTGGGTGTGCATAATTTGAAACAAACATTTGACTACTGTAAATGTCTAGAATTAAAATAAGGGAAAGCGGGACATTCAGAAATTTAAATGAGTGATGTAGTGTACGGTAGGAAGCTCGGGGGCAGGAGCCCAGGGGCTTGGACTTTTTTCAGAAATTATGTCATCGATGTTTCTGCATGTTTTATGAAAAATATTGGATGGCGGTCCATGTGCCCACGCCTCTTTTTACTAAAAACCAGTGCGTACCAGATTGTTCGAAGATAAGATAACTGAGGTCGCCCCGATGCACGCCACTGGTGGAAATAAATTAAATTTATTTTGGCCAAACAATGCCACTTTAGAAAACTGCTTTATATCTCACTGACCAGTGGTCGTCTAATGATGTATATTTTTTGGCTTTATCGTAAAAGACTATATTTATTTAAGCTTGCTAATTTTCACAGATTTTTCTTAATTGCAATGGAATCGAAAAAAATCTAGTGTGATATACGAACACAACTTCCTTTTACAGTGATCTTATAATTAGCTAAAAATGTTATTTTTAATTTTTAAGCATTTGTCAAAATTTTTCAAAAATTACATATTTTACAGACCGTAGAAGAAAGTTGAAAAGACAAATTTCCTCAAAAATTTTAAGCGGAATTCAAAAATGTAATAATATACCCGGTGTTCTATTTTAAATTAGGAGTTAATAAAAAACAGAAAAAAACAAAAGAAACCCATTTTACAGGCATTCAACTGTAAAATCACTTATCTCAAATCAATACACATTAAAAAATGTAATAAAAATGTAAAGTTTGAAGAAAATCGAAAAAAAAATGAAATTTACAAGAGTAAAACACCATACTTCCGGTCATGCGATTTTCTTCAAAAGCTTGCTGTCGCATCTAGATAGTACACAACTACACAAAACTTATATGTAAAGTTTCAACGCCATACCTCTTTTCGTTTTTGAGATATTCTATGCTTAATGACGTTTACGAATATCCAGCAACTGCAGCGCAATCATTCTAAGTTCAAAAATGCGTTGTTTTAAATATCTCAAAAACGAAGCGAGATAGAGCAAAAATTTTTAAAAATCCGCACCAATCCCCGCTAGTTTGGATTTAATTGTATCTATCATAATACACCCATGTATCATCTATTCAACGTAAAAATGGTGTAGTTAATGTAAAGACTTTGGTAGTAAGTTTTTCATGTGGAGCATCTGGCAGCCCTGCATCCGTCAATAAACATCCTCAACGAGTATCTAAATATGTGATGCGGGAAAACGATCTTAATTTTGATGGTATCGAGTTTCCGGTTATAAGGAAGGATATCAATAAATTTGAAGAACTAAATGATATTTCCGTAAATGTCTACGGTTTAAATTCAGTTTACAAGGATGGAAAAATGAGCTTTGAAGTCGTCGGGCCGCTCCATTTCACTAAAACGAGGAGGAATGCTCATATCAATCTACTGTTTGTTAGTTGATAATGATAATGGACTATGGCACTACTGTCTGATTAAGAATTTATCAAGACTTCTTAGGAGTCAGTTGTCGAAGAAGAAATGTCAGAAGCTCTTGTGTGATGGCGGATTAGTTATTTTTATTTGGCTAATGGCACAACATACATAATATAAAACAGTATATACAGGTATAACATGTAAAAGAAAAACAAAACATCTATGAACGTATGTAAACATAAAATTAAGTCAAATTGGGATACAAATTCCGTTTTAAGTATTACAGCTCCAGGTCTAATTGTTGGAGCCACTGGATCGCTTCTGGTGTGGCTTCAAGGAAGTCGTTACTGGTACCAGGAAATGCTCTCGTTGGACATACGTAGGTGATATGTTGTATTGTTTGGCTGTCCGCACCGCAGTCACATTCAGCGCCCTGGCGTATGCCCCATTTGTGTAGTGCTGCTCCGCATCTGCATGGCCAGTACGCACCCTATTCAGACGAACCCAGGATTTACGTGGCAGGTTGAACCCACTGGGCAGTTTTTGGGGGTCGAGTAGGGAATGCCATGTTGGCTGGATTGGTTCTGCCACTCTTCTATCCACTCATTACTACCATTGAAACCCTGATTAATGAGCTGTTGGGCTGTTTTTCACCGGGGGTTTTCTGGACCTAAGCCTGCCAAATGTAATTAGGTCTTGGTGAATGGGAAGAGCTGGGTTTCAGAGATTTTCTTGAATTCCCGGACGATTATTTTCTTCCTACGAATTTTTGGAGGTTCTATGTGGCTTAATACTGGTAGCCACGCAGTGGGTGTAGACTTGATGGATCCTGATATTATCCGCATGGTTTGGTTGAGGACAGTGTCGACTTTTTTGACATGGGGGCTATTCATCCACGTCGATGCACAATATTCCGCTGTTGAGTAGACTAAACTTAGCGCTGAGGTGCGGAGCGTAGCAGCTTCTGCTCCCCAAGTTGATCCCGCCAGTTTATGTAGAATGTTGTTCCGGGTCCTCAATTTTGCCGCAAGACTGGTTAAATGTTTATTGTAGGAGAGAGTGCGATCTAGTGTACTCCCAAATATTTGGATTGCGGTTGTAAGGCAGGGTCATGCCATTACAAGCTACATTCAAGGTTATGTCGGCCATTTTGTTGTTAAGGTGGAAGCAACATGTCTCGTCTTAGTGGTACTTGGAGTGAGTCGCCATTTGCTGAAGTAATCCGTCAGTACGCTGAGATCATTGGAGAGAGTGTTTTCTAAAAATTCCATGCTTGTGTGCTGGCTAGCAAGGGCCAGATCGTCGGCGTATGCAAATTTGCGAGCTGTTGTTATCGGCATGTCAGCTATGTAGAGGTTGAAGAGGAGCGGTGATAATACGGATCCCTGAGGAAGGCCGTTATTTAGTATCTTACTTCCGCTCATCGTGTTTCCCACGAACGTTTGGAAAACTCTGTGGATAACATATTACTAACTAAGTTACTTAGTTTCGCACAGCCAGTGCTTTCAGGAATTTTAAAACTAACCCCTCTCTCCATACGGTGTCATACGCCGCTGTGAGATCAACAAAGACCGCACCTGTTTTTTGGCGCTGCTCGTACCCTTTCTCAATGAACGTTGTTAGCGCAAGCACCTGGTCCTCGCAGCTACGATTGGGTCGAAAACCGGCTTGCTCTATGGGTAGGACTTCTAGGATTGCTGGGCTTATTCTATTATATATTAGACGTTCCAGTAGCTTGTAGGTTACGCTCAACAGGGCAATCGGCCTGTAGCTTTCCGGGCGGTTGTCAGGTTTGCCTGCTTAAGAATTGCGATGATTTTTGTTCTTTTAAATTCTCTTCGCAGCCGTACCGTGCTTAAGATGTTAGTGAAGAACGTTGTTAGCCAGCGCTTTGTTTTTGTACCACAGTACGTTAGGAATTCAGGGTGAATATTATCAGATCCAGGGGATTTTCCCATTTTTTACGCTTCGTAGAGCTGTTTCTATTTCATCGACTGAAAAGTCGTTAGATATCTGATGCTTCTCGGTGCTGGTGCGTTTTAGGATTCTAAGTTCTCTTTTAATTTCCGTATAGTGGGTCTTATCCTTTGCAGCTCGAGACATATCGACTATTCGATTTGCGATTGGTTAGCCGTGATGCTTGATGTATCTCTTGCAGTATGGGAGGTTGCACCTAGTTTTTTAGCAGGCTCCACGCTTTTCTACTAGAGTGCCTGAAATTCATTTTTTTGGTGGTCTCATTCCATTTGTCCCTTCGTGCTAGATCGAGGTTCTGTAGTAAGTCATCGGCAATATCTGTTCTGCCACTTTCCAGATAGTTTTCATACAGCAATTCGTTAGCTTTACTCCAGCACGGTATGTACTCTTTTCTTACCCTCTTGGTATATGTTTCTTAGCTGTTGATATGACCATCTTAACAAATTTTTGGTAATTTTCTACGAGTGGGGCAATAAATCTGATATTATCATCTAGTTCAGAAGAAAATTTTGGCAGTTTGCTTTTGAGAAGTTCCATTTTGGGTGATGAGAGCTTTGAATAATAGGAAATTTGCATGCCCATGCGGATTAGTAAATTTCGTGAATCGGGAGCGGTTAACTATACATCAAGAAAATGATTGTGAAGGTGTCCGGGTTGTGCTACCAACAACGGAACCTGAAGTTGAAAATTGAAAATACGGTACGGCAAAATATTTTAAAATTTTAAACTTTTGAAAAGCAACTGAAGCATCCGTTCTCTATCTACGGGGACTTTGAACGAGATGCCGGTACCTAGAGAACACTGTCAGCAAAATGATATTACTTCGTATACAGAAAAAACTAAATGCATATACGCTACAGTTTGAAATCATTTTCGCCCCGCTTAATTGTTTTCTCAATTTACCCAATTATTTCAGGCCTAACCTGTATATTTTTATTTCATTGTAATCAGTTTGCATTTGGAATTGTTCAATTCCCAGTTCCGTTCATTTTGTACCTGTATCAGTTCCCGCTTGCTATCTTTGGAGCGCAGCGCTGGTGTTTACTTATCTTGTGGCTTGAGTGCATTAACTGCCTCGCTAATTTACGAGAGACCCACCTTGTGCTTAATTAAGCATTCTGTTTCGAGAGCTGAAAATAAATCAGGTGGGATTGACTTTTATTGCAATTATTTGTGACTGGCGTTTTGTCCCAATAATTATTTTACAAGAGAATATTTCGCCACAATTTTCCTTTGCTCCGGCGGCGGGCGATAAATGCAAGCCTATTTCCACGTCCAAAATCCAGTAGCTCAATCGATAGCAGCACGTGCAGATATTCTATCGATTTTGGAAAATCCCACGTATGGAAACTCACGGCCGACGTCACCGTCCAAGAGTTTGCTGATTACAGGAGGTTAGTGTGGTGGCTTTAATTAATTGCGACGCCAGTACATGACGGGTGACGCGCATTATTAATGAATTCATGATATCTCGCCTAATATTAGGGTTTCAATAATTTCCTAATTATAATAACAGAATTTGTAATTTCAAATTTGTTGTAAACGCGCACTTACGCTTTAGGCTATCGGTGACCTGGAATTAAGGTTTTTTAACTGACAGCGATGTGCACATCTCCCGATTAACTCGACAGGTTTAATTGATTAAAAACCCACAAAGGGGTGCCTTCAAGTTATGCGTGTGGAAACCTTTCGTAAACTTTGCTATAACATTATACTGTAATTTTAAACATTTTACAAACCATTTACCTACACTATTTTAATGATTAACACATTTTCACATTTAATAAACCCTATTTAACTGTTGTTGGGTTATTCTTTTCGGAAATCACTTTGATTCCTGGGGCCCACAGCTGAGCCAAAATCCACGACCTAAAAAGCGCCGAACAGAGCTAGTTCGGCCCACACGGTAAGTGTGGTTATCGCAAAAGATCAGTCAATCTGCGTTCTAGCGGCTATTGATTTACTACCTTAGCTATTTGACGCAGGTTGGCTCTCTTTATGACAAGTTTGGCGTACTTACTACATAAAATGTTCTTAAGATGATTCTCTACCTAAATTAGAATTGTACCAGGGTTCTGATTGTGTTGAAGTAGGTATTTTGTCAGAGATTGGAGGCTGATATTAGACGAATCTACAATGAGCATCTAAAACATGTGATGCCTATGAATAAATTGACGGAAACAGAGGAAGTGGGCCATAAGTGGGCCGTAATTGCCGTATATGTGAAAAATCGTTTAAAGAAAATGAACATAGGGTGCGTGATCATTGTCGTTTGACAGGACATTATCGCGGACCTGCACATGTTACTTGTAATTTAAATTATAAACTCCCACATCATATCCCTTTCACAACCTATCTAATTACGATGCCCACCTTTTCGTAATAGCTTTAGGTTCAAATGAAAGAGAAGTTGACGTGATAGCTGAAAAGAAAGAGAAATATATTGCTATGGTTTTAAGCCCTACGAACTCAACTCTGTTAGCATTGGCAAATTAATGAATTTTCAGAAAAGCTCAGAGTGAGATATTTTATATAACTGCAAGAAGTATCATTAAAAACTTTAATCAGTAATTACAATTGCAAAGCAATGCTTCTAGTAAATAAAATGATTGAGAACAGAAGGCATAAGGTAGAGCTGAATTTTCTAGAGTGGAGTCACCTAATTTTAATTAGCTTAAAATAATAATAAAGGTTGGTGAAAAGTAAAAGCCAATCCAGTTAAACAAATCTATTACAGAAATATTTATATTACATGCGTGTCAAGTAAAGTTAGTATGTTTTATGAGCTCATTATACAAAGGTAAAGAAAAGCAGAATGCTTGGAATAATGTGCAAAAAGCACGAGACCAGAATCTAATAAGGCTATTATAAAATGGAACGACAAGATTCGAAAATTGGTGAAATTCAAACAGTGATTTGGAAAATGCAAGAAAAACAGACACCTAATTGAACACCAAATTTGTAAAAGGAAGTGAATGAGTGAACTGATAGTCAGTGTAATTAATAAGTGAACAGACAATTAAACAGTGCAATGTGAGTGACACTAAGAGACATAAAATCAAAGAGCATATAATGAGAAGAGGCGCAAGCTTATGGCTGTAAACGTATTGCTTGTTAATTGGGTTGCATACAACTTTTCTCGAATTAAAATGTGGAGAAACCAAACGTTATTTTAGGTTTTCTACCTGAAACCAGCGGCTCAACCTCAAGTGACTCGAGCGCGAAGATAAATTGCCCATGTTGCCAGATTTGTTGCTGCCGTATTTTAAGGTCGTACCAAAGAGCATATATGCTCTTTGGTCGTACGGATCGGCAAACTTCAAGGAATTTTACAATCCAGATATTCGAATTTGTTAAAATCCGAAAAGGCATTTTTCCGAAATTAAGTAAGATTTCAATAAGGTCGCCAATGCGCGCGCAAAATTCTTCCGTTGTTGTAAAAAGCGTGTTTTAACAAGAACGATTTTATTGTTATTTTAAATTTATTAATCGGTATCATTCGAATATCCGGAGGTAATAAATTAAAAAACTTCGGTGCATGGTATAATGGCCCGTTTCGGCTTTATTGAGGCGCAGGTAATCAATGCAGATATTATTTTTTCATCCTACATGATTAGAAATCGAATTTTACCATCTCCATAGAGACGAGAAAGTGTGCGTTTCTAAGGCTAGCCCTGCAAAACAAACCCCAATGGCTAGGCAAGAAAAAAAATTCGACGTTTTCCAGTAGGGGACGCTGCAATAATCTGTCAAACCAAATTTAAAAGAAAATCACGTTTATAATTAACTTGTTTGCTTTAAATAATAGCTATTCCCCTTTTACACAAATATTTGCTCAATAAAACTTAATTTTAGCAATGTATTCGTTATATTTTCAATATACAATAAACATCAGATAGATTTCTGTAGAAGCTTATGTCTAACTACGGGTAGATGGCGCTGCAGTTACAAACGCTATTCGATATGCCGAGATTTGCAAATTGTTTTATTATTGTTGACAGCTCTGTCAATTTCAAAATAATAACCTGGATGAAAGCTATGTTGAAAAAATTATTGCAGGATGGTGTTGTCGGATGAAAAATAATGTGTAAACCATGGGCGATAAAGTGATTTTCCAGGCTTCAAGAAGTGTCCAGGCTCGCTAAAGCTCGCCTGTCCATTTCTTCTTTCAGCCTGGAAAATAATCACTTTACCGCCTAGGTTTACAATATACTATTATGTATGCTTGCATTTGGTGTACCGCCGACGGAAACTCTAATCTAGCCGTGTTAATGAATTTTAGTTACAAAAATTCTGTAAATGTTCTTTTACAGTTGTCTAAATAAGGAGATTTTTAGAACATGTAATTGGACAAAGACAAATCTCTTTATTTGGACAACTGTAAAAGAACATTTACGGATTTTTGTTACAGCAATTCATTAACAGGGCTAGATTAAAGTTTCTAGAAGCCATTTAAATAGGTATTAATTAGAATGGAAAAATATTCCACTTAAAAAACGCCTTGCATGGAAAACTTAAAAATTATGCAAACATACTACTTTTCGGTAAATAATAAAAAATTTAAGAAGTAATTAACATTTTATATTATTTTTCCCAATTATAAATCTTTAAAGTGTTCACATCAAAGAGCATTGCTCTTTGGTTCACATAAAAAAAATAATTTTAATATTAAGCCTTTGTATGTGAAATTTTGAAAATATTTAAAAAATTTAAAAATTACTTTTTAGCTAAAGTTAAAAAATAGGTGTTTTCTGGCTTTGAAATTGTTCAGTTAGCTAAAAATAACACACTCTAAAAAAATCTCAGAGTTTTTATTATTTACCGAAAAGTATTATCTTTGCATAATTTTTACGTTTTTTATGCAATGCGCTTTTTAGGAGAAATATTTTTCAATTCTAATTAATATACCGGGTGTCCATTCTCAAAGTCGAACATAGGTAATTAACATTAGAGCATTCACTCATTCTTCATTAAAATAATTCATTTTTCTGTAGATAATTTTAACAGACGTTGACAGAAAATACCTGATTTAAGTCAACTAATTACCAATTTTTTTGACAAATGCTGTCGAACTTAAAAATGAAGGCATGGCATATTTAAAAATTCCCAAGCTTTAAATTAATATTTTAAAATAAAAATCGCATCTTGAATATTATTATTGGTATCATTTGATGTGTAATAATTTTATCTTCCCATTGATACCATTACCTTCCCTGTAAGTTAAATTGGCGAGCAGGAATCGGCAAAAACGTTCAATACAATATTAATCGCCTATGTTCGACTTTGAGAACGGACACCCGGTATATTTAAATGGCTTCAAGAAACTATAATCTACCACTGTTAATGAGTTACTGTTACAAAAATCCTGTAAATTTTTCTTTATCCAATTACATGTTCTAAAAAATTCCTTTAAATATTTAATTACCGCAAAATATAGACTACCAATTTGACAGTTTATACTAAAATAAAGTTGATCATTGCCCACTAGTAATGAACCTAAACGTTTGTATTGCAGTGTTAGGTGGGTTGTATTACCTTTTTCGACGACTGACATCGAAAGTAGATTTTTCTCACTGTCATTTGACAACAGAAAGTTGACATTTGCCGCTGAGCGTGCGTTTTCATCACTTTGCCGCTCGCCGAGCGTTTTGGGTTTCCGCGTGAACAAAATAGGTAGCCACGTCCGAATGTTTCCTTGACAATTCCAAAAAATCAAGTATGCCTTGGAAATTATTAAAAAAATTTATTTTTCTGTAGTTTAGCGTGCCTTTTATGTAGTAAATACGACAAAAAGTTATTAAGAAAAGTTGTTTAGAATCAACATTTAGGCCCTTATACCAAATTTCAAAATCCTCGGCCAACTTTGATCTCTTTACAAACTGCAGTGAAATTAAACCAGATTACTAACGATTCTGCTACAGATAATGCGAAATTCATTGCAAATATGAATAACATTTTTGATGGACTAAATAGCAGACACTTCCTAGATCGCAACAAAAATAAACGTCCGTTATCAGTATTTAATAACAACCCTGAAAATATTCTAAAAGAAGGTAAAGAGTTATTTCAAAATATAAAACTTACGTCGCAGAATTCGAAAATAAAGTCTAATGTCTACTGCATTGATGGATTTATTTGGACAATTACTGGAATACTACCTATCACTTTGGGAGGATTTGAAAAAAGAAGACATCAAATATTTACTTACTTCACATTTAAATCAGGACCCTATTGAAACCTTTTTTTCTGTAATTCGTAGCAGAGCCGGATACAATCCATTTCCAACTGTTCAGCAATTCAGAATTTCGATGCAACACAATATGTTCATAAGGCTTCAAAAAGACATCAACGCAAGCAATTGCGAAGTCGATGAAGACATGGAGCACTTAGAATTGAGCAATTTAAAAAATGCTCTAGAATCTTCATACGTACCACGTGGGTAAACCTTATTAAAATTTTCGGTATATTTGGATGTTGTTGTTTAGATTTTAGTGGTGATGTAGAAGTCGTAAACAATGCCTCAGTAACGACAGATTTAGAAGGTATAGTATTCTCTGACTTGTATTGAAAATATTTATATACAAATTATTATGTTTAAAGGATCTCGTAATGTCTTACAAAATGAGTGCTTCGAAGATAAAGACAGTCAAGTGCAAGATGTAGTTTTAGACGATTCCCCAGCTTCGTTACAAACTAGTACAAATACTTACGTGGCTGGGTATTTAGCAAATTCTGTACTAAACAAATTTAAATGTAATTATTGTGCAGATGTACTTTTAAAATGTTCAGAGGAGCCATTAGAAGAAAATGAAGCATTTATTTTCGCTAAAGATTATATAATGTTAGTCACATAAAATATTTAAAACGACCATCTAACGAATTTAATGCTTTTATAAGTATTTTGATAAAACAATTTTCCACATTTTATGAAAATAATAAATTATGTAACAGTGTAACTGTAAATATACAAAAAGAATGTATAACAATTATGAAAGATTTTAGAAATTTAACCTACGAAACTCATTTACATTATGTCATTTCTCTTTTTATTAAAATTATGATTAACAGAATTCACAAAAATATAATTCAAAAGGTACATTATAATAATTCTAAAAATAAACTTCGAATTTTGTCATCTCAATAAGGCAGGCTACAGTGAAATGAATGCTTCATTTTACGATGTTCCACAGATTTTATTCGAGATATTATTAACTAAAAATAAATTTTAATTGTACAGAATAACTTGTTTATAACTTGAATTGAATTTCCTATAGTAGTCTTGCACGTGTGGTTGCACGTGTGGCGATGCGGCAAACACGATCGTTGACAAAGAAAACAAAATACACCGTTCATTTTGCATGGAATGTGCCGCCTTTAAAATAATCGTCTAGCGGTCATATTTATTTAGCAGTGCCTCGATTTTTTTTGCTGAATATCAAATTGATATCATACGAACTCTAGCTCCAGTATATCTGATTTGAAAATAATGATAAATGATGTAGATAGGGATGGCTTTTTGGAATTACCTAAGTCAAAAAATAATGCTGTTATAATATTTAAGATCATTTAGTAGCTTATTTGTGTATAATGACGTTTCTTTTACGCACAGTAGTAAACGGCCATAAATAACTCGACCTTTAGCTTTAAGAGCCGTTGGGTTGGATGTCTTTTGTTGTCGGAGGGGTTAAATCTAGCCCAGATTTGCCAATGGTCCGTTTCCTGTTTTAAGTGACCCTTGTGAAATGTGTTAGATTTTAAGAAGCTGTAAACAAACGGAGGAGGTCAGCTCAGGGAGCGATTGAAATAATAAAATAATAAATGTTTTATTGAGTTTACGGTGTTTTTAATTTCTCACAATTAAAAACATTTTTCGAAATTATGCACGCAATTATGAAACTACAGTAAACTAGAGCTGATATTTACTTGATCACTCGATATACTATAATGCTGACAAAACTAATATAGCTGATTTTGTGAGGCCTGTGAAATCTGACACTTTATGTGGGTGAGCGCCCGACTCTGTTTTGGCTAAGAGACAATGGGAAATTTTGTCTGCGTTTCGTAACCCAAGTTACTTTCGTTCGAAGGTTGTGTCAACCTTGGCAACACCGCACTTTAGTTTAAACCAACGAATTCTAGAATTATGGTTTTGCTCTGAGCTGTTTAACTGGGATCCCTCCTGCCAGAGGGATAAGACCTGGGAGCCTAGCGGGCGGGAGCTTTTAAGCTATACGCTAATACTGCCTAGCGCTGAGTCTTTTCTCATTATATGCTCTTTGATAATAGTTAGATTTATCGAAAATAGGGCAAATATTTACATAAATAATTATAAATGACTTTTGAACCGTAACAATTTCATATATTTTTCAAAAGACCCACATTAAAGCTTTAAAGCTTAATATCTTAGCAGGGGTTTATTTGCGGACAAGGGTTTATTATAACTTATTGATTTATTTTTGATCATATACTTCTGCAAAGTATGTCTCCTTAGTTTAGAAAAACCCTGTCTAGCAAGTTGAAGATGGGCGCGTAAGTGAGTAATCACTCACGTTTACGTACATTTCCCGCTTGTTTTAAACATTCACGTTCACGTGACTCTTGGTTTTTTATTTGACAGTATGTTACCCCTTATTATACAATAACGATTCAATATATAATGGCTATTAACATATCTAGGAATGTTATGAGTATCATAACTGCCGCAGATGTTTTGAAGACATTAAAGGCTGTTATGATTCATAACATCCGTGGTTTGTTCAATAGTTTATCGGTTACAGTATGGTAATGGTTGGCATGTACGGTAAAGGAATATTACCGTACAGATACACCTGTTTTAGTATGGTAATGGTTGCCATGTACGGTAAAAGAATATTACCGTACAGATACAGTTATGACTTAGTTACCAGCCTACCTTTGTATATGTAAACGAAGGCTTAATATCCTGAAACCGATAAAAAGAAATTACAAACCCTTCAGTGCTAACAAGGCTGCGAAAATACAAACAAATCTCTGTCACCGAAAGGGGTAGCTTGGGAGTATACGCTGGCGACAGCTCAAGTTGCAGATGGGAGTGGGTTCCGAAGAACAATAAGATTACCTGTATAGCTAATCAGATTAGGGCGCCACGCCGTTATCCAACTTCCGATTCTTACTCCCTTGTTGAAACTCGTAACGGCAAGCCTATATAAGCTCAGAAAAACAACAGAGATACTTCGCAGCAATAAAACACCAGGAAACGCTACTTCACATATAATTCGGAGAAGTGGTTAATAAATTAAATTTGATCCAGGTACAAATATAACTCGATTTTAAATATCAAGGCAATGATGCCTGGATTCTGACTTAAATATCGAATGTTGACTGTAATTAACAAGCACAAGTAATAACGTATTTGAAGCATTTATTCGATTCTACAGCCATCTCAGTAGCACAGCCAAGGGTACGTAATGAACCCAGTTACAGTTAACGATGAATAATCCGTAGCCGCATGTAAGTAAGACCCAATTGAATTTCGAAAGTGTGGATTCAAACGACGAGTTGTGCGACGAAGATGAAATTATAAATTACAGCACCTGCGTGAATATGTCGGGCGTAGTTACTGTGCAAACAGCTGGTCGGCAGAGGTCAACGATACCAAGTTGCTGGCGAGTGCAGCGGATTCCTCCGAAGCGTCTGCGGCTCCAGGAGCTCGGAAATACATCCAAGGAGGCGGCTCGAATCAGCAGTTAAACGGCCCACATGGTCGGAAGATTCATACAGCACAGAGACGGCTCGAATAAGCAAGAACGCCAATCCAGCGGTGAGGTTTCAGCATGTGAAAAACCTCAAAGCATTAACCCATGAGGTTTCAGCATGGGGGAAGGAAAATCTCCCATAAAGACGCAATTAAGAATACATTAAAGAAAGCAGGGGGACAACGTACCTATCAGTCATTTCCTATAGCGATATTCACACATAAGCACAACAAAATGCAATAGCATTGGCAATTAGAATCAAAACTCTAGGTAATAACTGGAGATTCACACGAGCGTCCCTTTTGCATACAAAATTTAATACAAATGCTTAACGAAACAATTCAATTGTTACTGTTAGTGGAGTTTCCCAGGTTTCCTTTTATTTGGACACTTGTGGTTGCGAACTCGAATGGAAAACTTTAATGGACTGTAGGGATTTTATTTTTCACTAAATTATACACTAGTTGAAAGCAAAGTAGGTAATTTATTTGCAATAAATTAACACACGAACATTTTAACATATAAACAATAATTAGCCTTTCGCAGAGCGGACCTTCTAGCATGCAGTCACTTTGACCGCCGTAGGATAAGTGAAGAGGGGAGGCACGCTCCAGAAAGTTCTAAAATGCGCATAGTACAATACACAACTGCAAGCGAAGCGGCAAAATTTTATGAAACACTTAACATACCGGCCGCCTTGGGAAGGGTAACCTTTCGAATAACAACAGTACAAATTTAACATGTAACAGCTAGAGTAAGACATGTAACTAAAATCAAAACATATATAAAGTGCATAATAACACATTGATCTTAAGGTAATACAAGAAAACCCGAACAATGGAAAGCCAAAAGGCTTTACGAAACACTGCGCCGGACGCTAACGTGCTAGTTCACAATATTAGGTGGCGGGCACAATTTGGCGAAGGATCGCTTTACGATCCCAGACACAGTTTTCACTAACGCAACACGAGTAACGCCGTCAAAGCCAGGGTGCAGCTCGGTGACCCGGCCTAACCTCCACTTCAGAGGGGGGAGATTGTCATCCTTGATGAGGACCATGGAACCAGGCTGGAGGTCCGAAAAGTGTGTGCGCCATTTGGTGCGCTGTTGGAGTTCCGAGATGTACTCCTTACTCCATCTTTTCCACACATTCTGGTGGAGCTGTTGTATCCTTTGGTATCTAGACAGCCGAGATTCGGCTATCTCAGTAATGTTGGGATCAGGCAGTGACACCAAAGGACGACCAATCAGAAAATGAGCAGGAGTCAAAGGCTGAAGGTCGTTTGGATCAGCGGACAAAGGAGACAGGGGTCGAAAGTTTAAGGTCGCTTCCACCTGTGTTAGCAAAGTGCAAAATTCATCGTAATTTAGACTAGCGTTACCTATAACCCGCCGTATGTGATGTTTGGAGGATTTAATTCCGGCCTCCCACAATCCGCCAAAGTGGGGACTGTGCGCGGGTATAAAATGCCAAGCTACTCCGTCGTTCGTGACCGATTCGGAAATAGAAAGGCCTTGTTCCGAAAGAAAACTGCCTAATTCGATTAATTCGGAATTAGCGCCGACAAAACTAGTGCCATTGTCTGAATAGACATGGAGCGGTTTGCCTCGACGAGCTACAAACCGGCGAAAAGCCATTAAGAAGGTTTCAGTAGAAAGGTCAACGACCAATTCAAGGTGCACTGCCTTTGTGACAAAACAAACGAATAGACAAAGGTAGGACTTCACTAGTTTCGAACCACGTCCTTTGCGATCCTTTATCATGAACGGTCCACCATAATCGATACCAATCGTATGAAATGGGGGCGATGATTGAATACGAGAGGCTGGCAGATCTCCCATTATGGGTTCGGTTAACTTAGGAGAAAATCTAAAACACCGCAAGCATTGATGAACCACTTGCTTGACTATATTTCTGCCAGAGGTAATCCAATATCGTTCTCTGAGATTAGATAACAGCATTTGAGGTCCGGCATGAAGAAACCGAAGATGCTCATGTGAGACTAGGAGTTTGGCGAATGGATGTTTGCCAGAAATCACTAGAGGAAACTTCTTGTCAAAAGGTAATTGAGAGTTGTGGAGCATACCACCAACTCTTAGCAGTCCCTTGGCATCCAGAAAGGGATTCAAGGATATCAAAGCTGAAGATTGTTTCACAGGCTTGTTCTGGGACAACAGCTTCAATTCGTCAGGAAATGACTCGCGTTGTGAAAAACTTGCAAGCCTTACAAGGGATGATTGCAGTTCATCTGTAGAAAGGGGCCCAGAAAGACGATCAGCTTTGGGGGTCCGCGCATTGTTATAAAAACGAAAGCAATAAGCTGTAACTCGTTGTAATCGAGCCAAACTTGAATACTGATTGAACGGAAATGGTTCAACAGAGGTTACAGAAAAACTCTGAGCTTCTTTTTCGAATCCTGGAAGCTCAGCAAGAACATGTTTGGAAGAAGATGCTTCACCTTCGCTTAGCCAGGTGGGACCATGCCACCAAAGGCTTAATTCTTATAAACTAAAAGAGGGATTCTCCTAGTGAGAAGATCAGCATTAGCAGTGAGTTGCTGAACATCAGCAACTATGTTGCACACAAAGGTTTTAAGAAGATTTGGACTGGTTTTCAACCATCCTAGCACTATTGTGGAATCTGTCCACAAACCAATTCTAGATATGGGCAAATCAATTGCCTTTATAACTTGCACGGAAAGTTTACTTAGAAGAGCTCGCAGAGCTCGAGCTTCGGAATTGTCAAGGGCTTTAAAGGGGCTACCTTGGCCTTGGAACACAGAAGGTGAACTTGTACTTCCCCTTCCTGATTCTTGGAACGTAGGTATATCGACGCACCATACCATTGTTGGAGGCGTCGCAGAAACCATGGAGCTCTATCTCAACCACTCGCCAACAGAGAACGTGACGAGGAATTGCCAAGTCATTGAGCATGAGAAGATCACTGCGATATGTACAGCATTTTTCTTGTATGGCGTTGGGAACGGGTTCATCCCAATTCAACTTTTCCATCCAAAGTTGTTGCAAAAGAACCTTGGCACCCATGGTACATGTGTGATATTTCAGACAAGATGCTACGCTTGGTAGCCTTACTACTCGTAGAATTTGAAATATTGAACATCAGATGGTCGTTTGTGAAGGACTAAATCAAACCAAGGGTGCTTGTGTGCTCATGTGCACTGAAATCAAGAACACCCGGATGCCAATCGGAATCTGGGATTCCATCGAGAACTTCTGGAGAATTAGAAATCCACTTTCTAAGTTTGAAGCAGCCTGAATCAAGAATCTGATTCAAGTTTGAACAGAGAATACGCGCTTTCTTAGGAGTGTCGGCGCTTGTCAGAAGGTCGTCGACGTAGAAATCCTCCTTTATAATTCGAGAGACTTCGGGATTTGAAGCTGCACATTCGATGCCCAATTGGGTCAAACATCGAATGGCAAGAAAAGACGCTGAAGCGGTGCCATAAGTAACTGTATTCAGGTCGTATGACAGAAGAGGCTCAGTTGGAGAGGATCGCCACAGGATTCTCTGAAGGGGCCTATGGTTAGGATTCACCAGAACCTGACGATACATCTTCTCAATGTCGGCTGATATAGCGAACAAATGCTTGTGAAAGCGAACAAGAATGGAAAATAAGTCTTGTTGCATGGTTAGGCCAACCATCTGAATACTGTTCAGAGATTGCCCGGAAGTGGTTGCTTGGGAACCATTGAATACAACTCGGAGTTTAGTTGTCATGCTTTCCTCTTTTAAGACTCCGTGGTGGGGTAGATAATAGGATATCTCGTTTAAATTAGGGTTTGATACGGACATATGACCTAATTTAGAATATTCATTCATGAAATTCGAATACCGATTGGACAAGTCAGGGTTCACTTGTAACCGCTTCTCTAATGATAAGAATCTTTTCTGAGCGATTTGCAATGAATCACCCAATACCTCTACAGGTTTCTTGAGAGGGATAGAGACAACGAATTGACCATTCGCTTCTCGTTGTGTATTTTGCACGAAATGTGCCTCACAGGCGTTCTCTCCATTTGTGCGGACCTTTTCCTCTGGGTAATGTTCGAGTTGCTAAAACCTAACAATGGGGTCAGAAGCATCCTCGATCGTGCTAAGATTGCACTGTACAGGGTACGCAGAAGGGGGACCTGTAGGGCTAGAAACAATCCAGCCAAAACGAGTTTTTTGGAGGATGGGAAGATTTGGGCCTAGACCAATTTGTCCAATACAAAGGAGCTGCCAGAAAATGGGCGAGCCAATCAGAATGTCGATGGTGCCCGGTTGGTCATAGGACAGATCTGATAACTTGATGTTATCAGGAACCTTGAGACTGTTTCGCTGGACGCGAAAACTTGGGGTAGTACCTGTAATCTCATCGAGAACAAGACAGGATAGGCCAATACTGTACGAGGCGTGAGGGGCTTGCAGCTTGATATCACACCTAGCTTTGATTTGAGAAGTAGCTTTACTTAAGCCAGAAACAGTAACATTGACTTGCGAATTGGAAGCTTCAGCCTTTTACACAAATCTGAACGTATGAAGTTCGATTGGGAACCGGAATCCAGCAGGATTCGCACAACGTGAGGCATACCATCATCAGCGATGAGTTTAGCGGTAGCGGTAGGTAAGAGTACCTGAAAAGCATTTGAACAGAATGCAGAAATCGATTGATTTACTTCAACAGGGGTTTCTGCTGACACTGCAGATCCTGGTTGACTAGAAGAAGCGTTTTGAGGTTTATCCCCATGAGGAAGGGTGTTGTGCCTTGATTTGCACTTTCTACACGTATATTTGGAGCTACAGCGGCTCGAAAGGTGACAGTTAGACAATTAAAGCATACACAGACTCTTTTGCCTTTGAATTTCTGTCAAGAGAAGACAGCTTGACAAACTTATCGCATTTGTACAAGGGATGAGATCCTTTACAAAATGGACACGAAGGGGTACCTGACACAAATGATTTCGAATGTACCTTGGAAGACTTTTCGGGTACAAGCTTAATATTTTTTACCTCTAGAGTTTCTAGAAGATTTGCTGTATTTTGTAGAAATTCCTTGAACTCGTCAAGATTAGGCAGGTCAGAACTTGACCGGTTTCTAAGGACTTCCCATTCACGGAACGTAGTGGGGTACATAAATGATAACATCAAGAAGCTCGCTTTCGGTAGCTAATGATTTGATTGCTGTAAAATGTTTGAATAACATATCGCTAATCGTACGTAATTTAGTTGCAGGTTCCTTACTGCACGATTCAAGGTCGAAAATAGCCTTGAGGTGGTTATGAACCAGAATTTTTGGATCATTGTAGCGATTACACAATGCATCCCAAGCTAGAGTATAATTACTCGCAGTAAACTCTAAACTTTTTATAATTTGGCTTGCATCACCCTGTAAACTAGCCTTTAAGTAATGCAGCTTTTGAATATTAGTCAGCGTTTGATTCTCATGAATTAAACTAATAAAAATCTCACGAAATTCCAACCAATCTGAAACATTTCCTGAATATTTAGGAATTGAGATGGAAGGAAGGCGGACAGCTCGAGTATTGCAATGCGAGCTGCAGTTTGAATGCGCTGATCTCACGCTACCGGTAGGAGATCCAGAACGATCTGGTGCAACATCAGACTGTTTGTTGTATTCATTAATCAAATATTTAGCTTGTGAGATTGCAAAATAATAAGAGTCTTCAAATTCGACTTGATGCTGCATTTCAGGTTCTGCATCCTTACTGTTTTCTAAAATTTGTTCATGAACCGCATAATATTCTGATAACAAGGTAGCTGTATCATTCAATCTTTCTTGCAATTGAATAATTTGAGTGCTAGATAAAAATTGATCTTCATCATGAATTATTTGCAAAGATTGCACGTAATTTGCGAAACGCGTAACCTTGCCTTTGATAGAGCCTCGTGCTCTTACAAGCGGATCCATAATTGTTGAAATTAAAACAATTTAACGGATAGAACCAACTTTCATACGCCACTGGCACGGAATTTTGTTAGTAAATTTACAACGCAAAGGCGACCCTGCTTCGACGCGAAATTAAATTGGCGCTACGACGCGAAATTAAATTGTGAATAATTCGACTGCAATTTGAAAAATGCAGGAAATAATTGTAATCACGAACAAACGAAACAACTTGGCATTTTACGCAATTAAAATGTTTATATGACTCATAAACCATTTGTTTATGCAATAATACGCAGATGAAGTTATGCACATGCAGACACAGATGAACGAAAACTAAATTTATGCATAGGAAATCGCAAAAAGGAAATTACGAAAAGGGCTTACATTGATATTGGTGCATGTGCCTCCTTTCTCGTTACTGTGGTTTGAACTTCCGTCGAGACGCCGCGCCGCCCGGTTTGGACTGCCCACCTGCAAAATTGGCGCGCAACTTGGCGTTTGGCCTTCTCGCTCCCACGCTTGATAGCACCGCATATGCTCTCTTCCTTCCACTCGTTAGGGATGAATGTAACACGATTGAAACTGCGTCTTGTACTTGCCTTGCTGACCAATTTGGGCTGCTAATCGGGCTCGTAGGACTATGTTTGTGGAGTTTCCCAGGTTTCCTTTTATTTGGAAACTTGTGGTTGCGAACTCGAATGGAAAACTTTAATGGACTGTAGGGATTTTATTTTTCACTAAATTATACACTCGTTGAAAGCAAAGTAGGTAATTTATTTGCAATAAATTAACACACGAACATTTTAACATATAAACAATAATAAGCCTTTCGCAGAGCAGACCTTCTAGCATGCAGTCACTTTGACCGCTGTAGGATAAGTGAAGAGGGAAGGCACGCTCCAGAAAGTTCTAAAATGCGCATAGTACAATACACAACTGCAAGCGAAGCGGCAAAATTTTATGAAACACTTAACAGTTACAAAAATCGATAATCAAAGCGTCCCAAGCTTGAACCAATGCAAAGCGAGGTGACATCCGATTACGTCAAGATTGACGAATTGGATATCATTGTTCGATATTAGAAAGGGCACAGCGCGCGCCACCTAATAGTCTTAAGTCAAGGTACGAAAAGATGAAACTATGCTACCTGGTAAAAAACTAGGCTCAGAATTTTAGGCGCTGAAATTCGAATAAAATGAGCACGTAACAAGTAAAGATTCAGATAGGGCAAAATCAGCAAATTTTAAACCAATAAAGAAACCGCAAAAGAACCAAAAAACGGGAAATTATATACATGATTCGTAGCCAGTGTAATAAATACACAAAAATAAATCAAAGGTGAACACAATAACTTACAGTACCGATTTTTTGAAAATATCATTTGTTCTGTGATTGTTTTAAAAGTCATTATTTTTAATATCAAAATCTGTTCTTGAAATTGACGTTTCTCTTGTTTGTTTGTATGTTATGGACAAGGTGTAGGCATGCGGAGTACCACGTATATTAGACACCGACTGATTTGGTCATATGGTCAAAGTCCTACTTAGAATTCTGTCAAAACTAAGGTTTAACCCTAGCAAGGGATCTTTTACATGCTGCACATCGTAGTAACATATTACCCACGGCTTTACATAATTTTCGAATGATGGCATTTTGTAGGGGTTTTCATCGACATTTTTGAATGTTTAAAACCCTCACCGGGACCGAGAATCGAACTCGCGACCCTACGATCAGCAGCCAGGATGCTTACCACTTTGCTACCAGCCCAGGGAACCGTTTCTCTTACTGATACAAAAAATATATAACTATGTTGCTAGGTAACATTTAGTTTTTGGGTTTAATAGTTATTGATGGTACAAGTGTATAATAACACACGCTTGCAATAGAAAATTATATCCAACAACTCGATAAATAGCAATCTATATCATTAAAAATCAATTGCCGCATGTATGTTACTTCATCACTGGAGAACGCCTCGACCGATTTGGCTAATTTTTTTTTGTGTCCGTAATTGTGAGGACAAGGTTTGTCTGAAGGAAAATTTTGGGAAAATCCACCGGAAAAGTCGTAAAATCAAAAAGATGATTTTGAATGGTATTTCTGTATAGGATTTGGTATGTTTTCGTTTCTGAATTACTTTTCGAAGAGAAAAATGGGAAAATCGGAGTGGAAAACTCGGAAAATCAGGAAAAATCGATTTTTTATCAGGATGGAAAAACCGGAATAGAACAATGGAAAAATCTTGTTTCAAAACATACACGCATAGGTTCACGTAATATTATGTCCGGGCAACGCCGTGTAGGTCATAGATACGATGTATACAAAGAATAAAGAAGGATATTTCGAAATTCAATCCCTAAAGGGGTAAAATGAGGGTTCCAACTTTGTATGGAAAAATAATATTAAATAGGCATTTCGACTTGAAACTTCGTAGGAGTACATACTCCTAAAGACAAATAAGCAAACACGTATTTCGTGATTTTTCGAAAATCAACCCCTTAGGGGGTAAAATAGGGTAAATAAGCTTAAAATCGATATGAGTGTCGCTATTGAGGTTTTTTGGGACGTTGCGTTGATTGCGAAAATGGCATTCCAAGACATGACATAAAATTAAAACTCTATAGTGATAAAACGGGGTTTCGGAGATAAATTATTTTTGGACAGAACAACGTTTGCCGGGTCAGCTAGTATAACATAAATTTTATAGTGGCAGCTATTGAAATTCAAAATCATAGTGACAAGGGGTACGTTATAGTACTTATAAAGTCACGAGTGGGTTATTACTTATATAATTCAATTGAAATCGGCATAGTTACTTATAGCGTCATAATAAAGAGGTACTGGACAAAAGTACTTTAACTACTTAGGAACTAAAAGTAAGTTCTACTTGGTGGTGTGATTTTTAAATGATAAATGTTAAAAGTAAAGGTGTCTTGACTTTTCTATTTTATTTATTTATTTATATTTATATCGCACTCAGCCAACAGCCGTTAGGCCAATTATAGGCGTCGCTGTGCATTTATGGGGACTTCCAACCCCACTAACGTCTGTCATGATGTTGTTATGACCGCCGGGACCAACTATTTCCGTGACAGCCGTATCACGAGGCGCCGAGAGATGCAGCCGTGGAACTCCCATCCAAGTTCTGACCAGAAAGAGCGTTGCTTAACTCTGCTGATCGAACGTGGACGCTTATTCAAGCTACACCACCCGGGACCGGGTGAACGATGAGCATTTCACCATGTTCCAATCATTTAAAGTTTTGAATATTTTGTACTTTTCTTGGTTGTAGACAAAAATTTTTACTATTTAGCAGGAAAACGAGAATCCTGCCTTAACGTTTTTCAGTCACGTTCATGGCTCGATTTTCAAATATTACTCGCGTTCACGACGGGAGGAGTAACTACAGTCAAGCAACTCACTGCAAAATATTGCTAAAAACACCAAATCCATAAACCCCCAAAACCCTGTTGAGACTGAACAGAACTCTAATCAAGCAAGTAGTTAGTCTACTAACAGGCACTGTAGCATTAAGATAATGTATGCACAGGATCAATATCTATAGAGATGAACATGTTTGCAGACTATGCCAAGAGGATGATGAAACAGCCTATAATATCCTCTTTGAATGCCCAGCATTAGAGAGTAAAAGACACCAAATCGATTGGAGCCTTAACTCTATTGACAACCGCAAGCTAGTAGGGGACATCGCAAGTCTAGTAACATACGGATGTCGGCCTGTCAACTTAAAAACTCCCGACAGTACAAAGCGCCCAAAGTGCTGACGTGCGCGTGCCAACAAAAGGCAGGTATGGAACCTTAATCTAATCTAATCAAGGAGCGCAAATTAGAATATCCGGGGCATATCACAAGAGAAGAAAAATACGCAATTCCGCAATTAATAATACAGGGAAAGAAACAAAGAAAAAGGAGTGTCGGAAGAAGAAGAAGAACATCATGGTTGCGAAATCTCAGAGAGTGGTTTGGATGTACAGGGTTATTCATTATAAATTACCCACCCCTTATCATCGTTATTATTGCCTATAGAAAAAAAAGTTTTAAATAAAAGTTATGTGGTTATAACTGAATTTTGTTAAAATGCTATCAAAAGTACAGTGGCGTGCATAATTAAGGGGATACAAAAAAGTAATATATTTTTTTAAATGGAACACCCTGTATATTATTAAATTTTTGGAATGATCTTTCTTTCCTGATTTCAAAAATATACCATATGTTACCCCTACCTTATACCGTTTTTGAGTTATTAAACGTCGAATATCATTAACATTATTAAAGTAAGCTATGAAAATAACAACTACTTTGTTTGATAAGTGACATTTCTTTAATGAAATAATCAAAATGGTTTATAGTGAGGAAGAAAAAGTTCAAATATTTACTTGTTATATACAAAATAACAAAAATAAACGTGCAGCAAAAAGAGCATACAGGGTGTTGTATCCAAATCGTCCAACGGTAGGGGTAACATATGGTATATTTTTGAAATCAGGAAAGAAAGATCATTCCAAAAATTTAATAATATACAGGGTGTTCCATTTAAAAAAATATATTACTTTTTTGTATCCCCTTAATTATGCACGCCACTGTACTTTTGATAGCATTTTAACAAAATTCAGTTATAACCACATAACTTTTATTTAAAACTTTTTTTTCTATAGGCAATAATAACGATGATAAGGGGTGGGTAATTTATAATGAATAACCCTGTACCTCTAGCGAACTATTTAAAGCAGCAGCCTCAAAAATCAAAACAGCGATGATGATTGCCAACCTTCCACGGGGAGATGGCAGCTGAAGAAGAAGTAAAGTTCAATTAGAACATGTGAATACGATTTATATGAAAGCTACTAATTTTTGAACTTACACACATAATGTATTAATGAACAATATTTGTATAAAAAAATGGTAGTGTTCTTACATTTGTGTTATTTATCGTCCTTGAGTAGGCAAGTATCATAGATAATCTTTTGTTTCACGATTTTTTATTTAGTTTTGCATTTATTGTTTAAGGGCCCAGCTTAAATTTATAGTTTTTTAAAACTGTCTCCTTACTATGTAGGTGCCTTTGATTTACAATTAAATTTATTTTGTAAATTCACCGTTATGAAATTTTGCTGTGGCTGCACTCAGTAACGCAGGATATCCTTTTTTATTAGTTTTTTAAAGATTTCAGCAGCCATTTCTTGGAATATCATGCAGAAGTCGTAATTGAGATATTCTGCAATAAGCGTGGGTGTAAAACGCTATTAAATTAGGGCATTTAAACATTATTTCGTTTGCTTTTCATATTGGGTTTTGATCGTTTCATTCAACAAACGTTATAAATCACCGTTACAACATTAGTTACTGCGGTTTATGTTTTTACATTTTACAGCTTCAGTGCGCCACAGAGCGTGACACTCAGCAAAGCACTGTAAAAATAAATCGTAGTTTTTGTTAACAATAAAGTAATGCATGCACTTTTTTCGCCAAAAATGTCTTCATTCTTTTCTACACATTTCATTCAATAGAAGTATGCACCTATGTGAATTGGTTTTGAAAATACCTTTCCGGTACGCTTTATTCAAATCACTGATGTAACATTTCTTGACGACAATTTTGAGATCAAATTGGCGGAATCTAAATTTATAAAACATAAGCTTTCCACTGGTTAAAAACCATTAAAAAATATTTAAAAAATCAGCTTGTAAATACAATGTAAACATAAAATTTATATTTTCAAAAATAAAAAACATCGAAAAATATTTTGTATGCCTTTTTGCAATCGCAAACAGAATGGCGCCCTCCACATTTAAATCCGAAAGGTCATCCCAGGTAGTTTACATATTTTTCCAAATCTCTGAGTGCACACCCTATAAACGAGTTTATGGTTCCTGGTTCCAGACTAGCATGAACGGTATTCAAAGCTGCATACTGGTGACATATCACGCACTGCTCTGCCATTGGTGCAGAGTTACGAGGCAACCTACTATATACAAACCTTGAGACGCCATAGCCTAGTGGTTATAGCGTCTGCTCCCCAGCTGAAAATGCCAATGCCCATGCAAATCCTAGCCAGGGCACGATTTTTTAAATCACTACGAACATTACAAAAGCCACAACAAAGACCAATGTTAGAGAGCGAAAGCGAGTTTTAGGAAACAATTTACGCAAGTCGAGGTATGACAGGTGTGAGTGAGTGCAACAGGTAATAGTATAATCCACAGAGAGCATCGTATAAAACAAGATTGCCATCAAAATTTGCGTAATTTCTATCAGGAGCCAGAATCCATATATGTCTTTAGAGTTTTGGTTTTTTAGCTTTTGAACAGATTTTATTATTTCTTCTGGGGTTGCACTGAACAAATAAAAGGATGAAGTTATTTTGTTTACATTATTTAGGTAATCTATAGGATTCTTCAGTTTTGGGAATTGTTTTTGAAATTTCGTTTCCCACATTCGCAAAGTAGTTCTTAAGATCTTCTGTTTGGATTGACGCAATGTTTGTACTTTTTAGCTTTTTTATTTCTTCGTTAATTATTTTCCATATGGTTTTAATTTTATTATTCGATTTTGTAATGGTGTCAGTATTTTTTGATTGTATTGTTTTTATAATTTCTTCTCTGTATATGTTTTTGTAATATTTATATACATTTTTTTATCGGTCTGTTTTGTTGTACTCTACGTATTGTATCTAGCGCATCAAGTTTGTTTTTTATATTTAATAGGTGTGGTTGTGTTCTTGTTACCTTTTGCTTCTTTGTTCAAATGTATCTTTCCGGGCATATTTCATTGAAATTGTTAGTTAGGATGTTGAGGACATTTTCAAAATCTTCATCTACTGAGTTTGACGAATTGTTATTGTACAATTGTCAATATTGACCAACCTGTGTTCTGAAGTGTTGTTTGTAATATTTTGATGTTTTCTTCTGTGATCCTTCTTATTCTTTTTTGTTTCTTTTCTGTTGTAGGCTGGTAGTTACAATTCACTGTTAGTATCTCGCAAGATGATCAGAGAGATGGGAATTAACTGTTTTGCATGTCCACTGTGTGGGGGGGGGATGTATATTATCTATGTACGTAAAACTTTTTGTTATTATTCTTGATGGTACTGTTTCTATTGGGTACAAACCGTATTTAAGGTATTTAAGAAAACGTTCACCGTTTTTTTTATCTGCGCTAATGTCTATGTTAAGATTGCCTACCAGATATATTTTTGTATCATTTTCAGCTTTATCAGATATTATGTCTAAGCTGTGAGTTTATTTATAAAAGTTTCCATTAAAGCTTAATCTTTTTTGGGTGGTCGATATGAGCCCACTAGATGCAAAACTCGGTATTTGCACAAAATACAAAAAATTAGGTATTGGTATCAATGGATTCGTTGCTTTAAGGAGTATAGCATAGTGAAATATTAAAGATGTAAAATGTTGCATTTTACATTGTATATGCATGTAAAAATCGATGTCAGATGCAAAACTCAGTGAAAATGTGAGCCTCTTATATGCAAAACTCGGTGTTTTTATTTTGACCAATCACGACTCAAAATGCACGTCATATGACCCTCTCCACGTCTTGATATGACAGGCGTTTATTGATACTTTGTCAAAGAACCATTACTGAATTTACTTGAGAAGGGATCCAAAATTAGAAATCTAAAAAATTATTGATTGTACTAAAGAAGCTGCAGATGAAATCCAGGAAGATACTGAAACTGATAAGGAAAATTTCAGAGAAAATGAACACCTGCAACTTTAAACAGTCAAACTAAAATTATTTGTGTACTTTTATTTTTTATGTTACTTTTTATTTTGTTTGTTTGTAATGAACACGAGGTCTAAGCATGCGGAGCACCAGGTACCTTAGACACCGACTGCTTTAGTCATATGGTCAAAGTCCTAATTAGAATTTTGCCGAGACCAACCCTAGCAAGGGATCTTTTATATGCTACACATCGTAGTAACATGGGATCCATGGCTTTACATCACTTCCGAATGATGGCATTCTGTAGAGGTTTTTATCTGCACTTTTTATTTTGTTTTAACTTTGGACGTAAAAAATAAAAATAGTTCTACCAAAAATATAATTTTTGGTACCGTGTTAAACAATCTGTACAAAGTCAATTAGGAATTGGTAAAGGTAAAACTTTAATTCACTTTCAAAATTTGATCCTTATTTAGATGTAAAACCAAGTGAAACTGTAAGTTAGATGCAAAACTATGTAACTTTATTTTTAAAACACAGTTTACATTAAAACTAGGACATTTTCAAGCAAAAGAAGATAATACAATCTCCGTTGGTGGTAGTGCGATCTATTGGGCCACTTTTGCAGGCCAAATAGTGTAACGAACACGACGTAACAGTTTTTTGCCTCTAGCACAAATTCACTAACAGTGTAAACGCAAAGTTTTGCATCTAATTTATCACAATTCATCCAGTGTTCCTGAATACAAGCTATATTGATGTTATATTGATCTAGTGTTTGCTCATGACATTCTACTTTTTTGTTTATGCATTGTATGTTGTAATTTAATAGGTTTATTTTAGTTTGGTCATTTCGTTTTGTATTAGGAGACGATGAATTGTTTAATTTCCCGACGTCCACTGTTCTTGATTTTGGTTTTTAATGATGTGAGTTTGTTGTACTTCATTCAAGTAGAAAGTTTGCAAAATAATAATTTTCTCATTAGTATTTGTTAATAAAAAATTGTCAGTCGCAGTGCCAATAAATTTAATAAGGCTGGTTCATTAACCTAAAAAATATTCCCGTTCTCATTTGCACCTTTTCTCAAAGTGTGATAATAAGAATTGTAGAGATCAGTTATAAGAATTTTGCCAATTAAGTATTGAAAATGTGCTCTCAAGCTGACGTCAGTGTGCAACAACGACGAATATGCACATGCACCAGTAAAATGTTTTTTATACATGTGTCCTCATGTCTAACTAAACTAGTTTTTACAGTTTCTTTGTATTCATAAACAGAGCAATTGTAAGATTTCTCTCCTGTATTGTAATGATGTCAAAACCTAATGAACTTCTAGCAATTGCTTTGCTTATTTAGTTCTCCTATATGGGTAGCATTAGAAGCCAAGGGTGTGAATATTTATTCGAGCGAAGATAGAATAAGAACCGCATACACAAACATACGTATATTGATCCTTCTATGTACAAATTCAAACCTCTTAAAATAATAAATAATTATACAAATTGTTTACAATGGATACAGAAATAAAGAATCTCTTCGGATTGTTGGAAAATACTCGAATGCTTGCCACGTTAGGCGACCAAACTAACATCGGCGGAGCTGTGGGCAAAGATGGGGTTGCTGGAATTAAAGTATTGATTTTCTAGCAGGGCTGCGTTGTGTGACGGTGAACGCTGGAAGTAGAGTATCAATTATCGTGCCGCTGTTCATGGTTTCGGCAGTCTTCGCTGCAACCATTAAATAGTGGTGCGAGTAAGCAACGCTGCTGCAGTGCTTGTAAGAGTAATTAACACCTTCCTGAGTGTTCTTTCTTGTGTTTGCATTTCATGTTAGTCCTTTGGCTTGTATTTGGTTAATCTGCACAGCTCGAAGAGCAGAGACAAGACAGGTGTCTACCTTTAAAGGCAGTTCGGTCAAAGACGCGAATGCTGCTATTTGGCGGGCGGGCTCTTGATTTGCAGCTACTGGGGTTCTGCACGAGGCCACAGTATAGTAAATATACTGTCAAATGGCCGAGTTCGAATGAAGGAGTTGTAGGACCTTCCGCTTGGTAAGAAAAGAAGCTACTTTGTCAAGTAGGTTGAGCTTTTGACTATTTATGATGTAGGTGACAGGTCACTTTGTAATATGCTACAGGGGTGTCATCCAAGTACCGAGGCCGCTTTGGGGTGCTGAGGCAGGGCATTAGGCGTGTTTGTTCAACGTGGTAGAGCAGTAAAACCGCCATTGCGGGCGATAATGACGAGGGGCTCTGTGATCCCCCCAGGTGATTCTCTCTCAGTGTAGAAAAAGCCAGAGCTGTCACCAAGGGTTTAGGTATAGATTATAAGGTGTTGGCAGAGAATTATGCTAATCCAAGAATCCAGCAGGTTTAGGGAAAACGGTTTCAACAGAGTAGTTCTCCCATCGAAAAATTGACTAACGCAAATATCGGGTGGTCTTCTGGCGAGGTCTGGGGAACTGTGTACGTGACCAACGTAACATTTTGGGTCTATCGAATGTAATCGTGACCTACGAGTCAATTGTGTTTTAAATTAATTGATGCTAATGTCACAATATGTGTTCACACATATTTAATTGAACTGCGTCCACAAACAGATCAACTCCAAGGTTTCTCCTGTACAAGTTTCCACATGTGCAACTAAACTACTTATATGGCTTGTATTCCTATGTGGAGTAACTGTAAGATTTCTCGTTTGCGTGTGTCCTCATATGATCAACCAAATTACTTTTTTGAGTTGCTCTGTATTCACAAACAGAGCAACGGTAAGGTTTTTCTCCAGTATGAGTCCTCATATGTGTAACTAAATTACTTTTTTGTGTTGCTTTGTATTCACAAACAGAGCAACTGTAAGGTTTTTCTCCTGTATGTAATCTCATATGTTCAACCAAACTACCTTTCCGTATTGCTTTGTATTCACAAACAGAGCAACTGTAAGGTTTTTCTCCACTATGGGTCCTCATATGTGTAACTAAATGATGACTACGTGTTGCTTTGTATTCACAAACAGAACAACTGTAAGGCGTTTCTCCTGTATGTGTCCTCATATGTCTCACTAAATAAATTTTATGTGCTGCTTGGAATTCGCAAACAGAACAGCTATAAGGCTTTTCTCCTGTATGTTTTGTCATATGTCTAACTAAATTATCTCTATGTGTTGCTTTGTATTCACAAACGGAACAGCTATATGGCTTTTCTCCAGTATGTGTCCTGATATGGCCAACTAAACTACCTTTACATGTTGTTTTGTATCCACATGCGGAGCAACTGTATGGCTTTTCTCCTGTATGATTCCTCATATGTATAACTAAACCACTTTTCTGTGCTGTTCTGTATTCACAAATACAGCAACCATATGGCTTTTCCCCTGTATGCGACCTCATATGGCTAATTAAACTAGCTTTACATGTTGTTTTGTATCCACACACAGAGCAACTGTATGGCTTTTCTCCTGCATGATTCTTCATATGTGTAGCTAAACTACTTTTCCGTGCTGTTCTATATTCACAAACAGTGCAATTGTAGGGCTTTTCTCCAGTATGTGACCTCAAATGTCTAACTAAACTACCTGTAGATGTTGTTTTATATTCACACACAGAGCAAGTGTACGGCTTTTGACCTGTATGATTCATCATATGTGTAATTAAACTACTTTTCTGTGCTGTTTTATATTCACAAATCGAGCAACTGTGCGGCTTTTCTCCAGTGTGTGACCTCATATGTCTAACTAAACTATCTTTACGTGTTGTTTTGTATCCACACACAGAGCAATTGTACGGCTTTTCTCCTGTATGTTTTTTTATATGTGTAACTAAGCTATTTTTTTGTGCTGTTCTGTATTCACACACAGAGCATCTGTACGGCTTTTCTCCTGTATGATTCTTCATATGTGTAATTAAATTACTTTTCTGTGCTGTTCTATATTCACAAACCCTGCAACTGTACGGCTTTTCTCCAGTATGTGACCTCATATGTCTAACTAAACTACCTTTACATGCTGTTTTGTATCCACACACAGAGCAAACATAAGGTTTGGCTTCTGTACGAGTGGTCATATGTGTAATTAAATTAGCACTTTCGATGCTTTCTTCTTTGATGTATAACTTATAAATATTTTCATTGTTATCCATATTCTGCGATATGCACGATACTGTTTCTATAGCACTACAAGATTTACTATCAATAGTTTCATCTTTGATGAGTAACTTATCAATACTTTCATTGTTAACCATATTCTGCAACATGCGCGATACTGTTTCTATAGAACTACAAGATTTACTATCCATAGTTTCATCTTTGATGTGTAACTTATCAATACTTTCATTGTTAACCATGTTCTGCAACATGCGCGATACTGTTTCTATAGAACTACAAGATTTACTATCCATAGTTTCATCTTTGATGTGTAACTTATCAATACTTTCATTGTTAACCATGTTCTGCAATATGCAGGATGTTGTTCCTGTAGAACTATAAGATTTACTATCCATAGTTTCTTCTTTGATGTGTAACTTATCAATACTTTCACTGTTAACCATATTCTGCAATATGCACGATACTGTTTTTATAGAACTACAAGATTTACTATCCATAGTTTCATCTTTGATGTGTAACTTATCAATACTTTCATTGTTAACCACGTTCTGCGATATGCAGGATGTTGTTCCTGTAGAACTACAAGATTTACTATCCATAGTTTCTTCTTTGATGTGTAACTTATCAATACTTTCATTGTTAACCATATTCTGCGACATGCACGATCCTGTTTCTATAGAACTACAAGATTTACTATCCATAGTTTCATCTTTGATGTGTAACTTATCAATACTTTCGTTGTTAACCATATTCTGCGACATGCACGATACTGTTTCTATAGAAGTACAAGATTTACTATCCATAGTTTCTTCTTTGATACGTAACTTATCAATACTTTCATTGTTAACCATATTCTGCAACATGCGCGATACTGTTTCTATAGAACTACAAGATTTACTATCCATAGTTTCATCTTTGATGTGTAACTTATCAATACTTTCATTGTTAACCATGTTCTGCAATATGCAGGATGTTGTTCCTGTAGAACTATAAGATTTACTATCCATAGTTTCTTCTTTGATGTGTAACTTATCAATACTTTCACTGTTAACCATATTCTGCAATATGCACGATACTGTTTTTATAGAACTACAAGATTTACTATCCATAGTTTCATCTTTGATGTGTAACTTATCAATACTTTCATTGTTAACCACGTTCTGCGATATGCAGGATGTTGTTCCTGTAGAACTACAAGATTTACTATCCATAGTTTCTTCTTTGATGTGTAACTTATCAATACTTTCATTGTTAACCATATTCTGCGACATGCACGATCCTGTTTCTATAGAACTACAAGATTTACTATCCATAGTTTCATCTTTGATGTGTAACTTATCAATACTTTCGTTGTTAACCATATTCTGCGACATGCACGATACTGTTTCTATAGAAGTACAAGATTTACTATCCATAGTTTCTTCTTTGATACGTAACTTATCAATTCTTTCATTGTTAACCATGTTCTGCTATATGCAGGATGCTGTTCCTGTAGAGCCACAAGATTTACTCTCCATAGTTTCTTCTTTGATGTTCATTAATTTTACACCAGAATTCCTATTAATGATACATCAGCCGACGGAATTGAAATATTTTCACACCTATAACAAAAGGAGACTCTCATTAACTTACGATAAAATTAGCAATGTGACAGAATTCAACATCAAACAGCAAAATTTTCAATATACTGTAAATTTTAAGAGCTTGAGTTTTTCATAATTTGTTCTTATGCTGCAAAAATAAAATAGAGCTCAAATGATATACAAAGCAAATTAAGCCGTGGTTGTGTTCTATTTTATAAGATTAAACTTGTGCTTAGTTTTGATATTTAATTCTAAGAAAAATTCCTAAATGTTGCAGTTTGCACTTGTGCATGTAACCATACAAATTATTATTAAAGAAGATGTGATAAAAACAAAGTCAGGTGTTTTAAATAGTACAAGTGAGAGGTTTGGCTATAAAAATGTTTGAACATACGATGGCGTTATCATTGCAAACTAAAACAACCATGAAAGAGATAGAAACCTGTGTATAGTAGATTATGCAATGAGGGAGAGAAATGCATTATTTTGCTGAGGTGCAATTTGCACTCAAGCAAAATAACAGTCTCTCCAAATTGCATATACTATTTTTTTCACGTTGTAGAAACCTGTTTTTTTATAACGTAATTTATTGACATTTGTAAATTTTAAATGTTGTGGCACTGTAAGTCCATGTCAAATTCGAGGTTAGCAGGTTAGGTTTTGCGTCAGTCTCTCAAATTGTAGTTTCAGTCATAATGAAAACTTCCTAGAGAAATTTTTGACTTATTTTGTCTCTAGGGAGTAAATGCTTTACTTCTGTCACAATTTTGATGCTATAGAAACGGACTCTTACTCCTGGTCGTAGAAAAAATAATTTCCATTATAGTTATTTGCAACATGCAAGTAATTTTTAATTACTGTAAATTTTAACAGCTTTATTTTTTCATATTTTTTTTCTTCTGCTCCAAAAACGAATAGACCTCATATGATATACAAATCAAATTAGGCTGAACGGTTGTGTGCCATATTATAATACTAATATTTCTGTGATTAGTAGACATCGCACAACTTTAGTGTTCATACCTCAAAAGCTCACAACCAAGGTTTGGTATCATCATTCTAAAGCTTCATACAACACCTCCATCAATTTTCATGGAAATCTGTCCCTAAACATTCGCTGCTATGTGTGGAACATACATATATTCAAGGTGACAATGAGACCAGGACCATGCTTCTATCTCCTTTATTTATGAATGAATTTGGATGAAATTTGATATAAGGATACTAGACATAATTTCAGATTGATGCACCTATGTAATCAAAATGGCTGACTTCTGGTTTAACCGGAAATTACACTAACTTTGATTTTTTTAGTGGATTGCCCTATATATTTTGCTTTTCGCAATCTACGACTCAAATTACAAGTGTTGCCGAATTTGCTAGGTATTACACAAAAATATTTAAAAAAATTGATTATTTATTTTTCAGTTTCAATTAGATAGCAGGAAAACTCAATCGCCAAAGCCAACAAAGTAGAAGAGCGGAAATATAGCTTAGGATCCGTAGAGGATTACGTAAAGAGGAAAAATGGAGAACAGAAAGCTGAAACATAAATCAAAGAAGCAGAAACTATAAAAAAAAAAAGCAACAAGTTTGCTTACAACAAAAGACACAAGTAAATGGACAAGCAACAACAGCACCAAAGCAGAGATGTAGTTAATACGAGGGATGTTCAGAATTGACTTGGATTTTTTATTTGAGAAACAATGTCAATAATGTAATATTACAAAAACATATATTATTTTCAATATAATGTCCCTCTTTTAAAACACACTTATTTAACCGATACGGTAACTTGCGGATTCCTGTAGAAAAATCAATCTTTGGTTGCATGCGCAACCAAGTTTCCACCGTTTCTATCAACTGTTCATTCGAGTCAAATTTCTTGCCCCCCCCCCTAGTGCTCCTTAAGTGGACCAAACAAGTGGCAGTCAGAAGGGCACAAGTCCGGACTACAATGATGACTATTTTTTAGTACTAGTAGTAGTAGTATTTTTATTCATCATAATATACACTGTGGTGCTTAGGTATGTCATAATTCTCGTTAAAATATAAAAAAATCTGGTATGATACACGCACACAACTTCCTTTTACAGTGATCTTATAACTAGCCAAAAATTTTCAAAAATTACAAATTCTACAAAAACGGTATAAAATAGAGCGTTAGGTGAAGAGACAAATTTTTTCTAGAATTATAAGCTGAATTCAAAAATGTAATAACATACCGGGTGTTCTATTTAAAATAGGAGTTAATTTAAAAATTAAAAAAAAAACAAAAGAAACCCATTTTAGAAGTATTCAACTGGAAAATCACCTATCTCACATCAATACACATTAAAAATTTAATAAAAATGTGAAGTTTTAAAAAATCGTTAGAGCCGTTTTTGAAAAAATCAAAAAAAACTGAAAAATCACGAGAGTAAACACCTACTTCCGGTTATGCGAGTTTCTTCAAAAGTTTGTTCTCGCATCTACATAGTACACAAAACTTATATATGAAGTTTCAAGGCCATACCTCTTTTCGTTTTTGAGATATTCTGTTCACAGACACAGACAGACACACACACAGACACACAGACATGAATACAAAACAGCATTCAATGCTTGAGTAGATTGAGATGAACATAGAGATATTTAAGTACACTTGATGCTCATTTTAATTATGGCATATGTCAACTAAATATGCTTATTAAAATAACTCTATGGTACGGTTATCTCTTTCTTACTCACGTATTATGTGCTTTTGTTTATGCTATCTCATTGCTGTTATACATAATTATTGCCCCATCGGTATACAACGTTGTTTACATAATTTTGTGATATTCTTTGCCTTATTAAGATTGTTTCTTAATATGTATATAAGTATCTTTATTAAAGTCAGAGCCATCACATTTTTTTTGTAAATCTGACAGGCGCAATTTATTGCGTCTCTGTTTATTTCCATAAACTTCGGCAGCCAATGTTTTTCCTGATAAACGATTAATTTACCTGGGTGAATGCTTATTCAATGTTCCATTCAAATTGTTATTTTACATAAAGTATTCCAGTGCATTTATATGTAAAGTATGATCAAACATTATTTTCATCTAGTATGGCCATGGAATCCTAATTTATGAATGCTACTACATTTATACTTAAATGTCAAACTTGACATTTGATTTTTAAGCGACTCACAGTTGCATTCATAAATTAGGAAGTATTTCATGGTCATACTAGAAGGAAATAATTTTTGATCATGCTATAGTTTATTTATTAAGATAACATTATTATGTGAGTAAAAGTTAGTTTAGCTTTCTAAATATTAGAAATTTGATAAATACCCAGTTTTTAGGTATTTACTTGAGGCAGGGGTAAATACCCATTTATGAATACCCTACCCACTGGGTATTTAACCCAACCTACATCACTATCCAAGAGGCTTTGTAGCTAAATATCATCCTGTTACTTTCATACACGTTATATTAATTTTCCTACCTGGCCTCCTTCCCTCCTTTCCTCCTTTTGGGGGGGGGGGGGAGGGGGGAGTAGTGTAGCGATGGTCACCTGTTTATGTTGTTAAGGTGACGATCAAAACATTTATAAACAGTTTATTATATTGGTTCTATAAAGCAACACACAATTTCTTTCAACCAGTATATATAAGGATATTATGTAAGATACGACCCCCAAAGAGCTTCTATTCTTATAGTACTTCGTGTGACTAATATAGTAATAATAAAGTGAAAATTCTTTTACATTCCCTTAATAAAAACTATTCAAATACATTTTTGTCTACAATTCTGTACCAACTTAATAGTAATCTTGTACATGCAAAACCTCTTAAGATGCATCAATGAAGAATGCAAAACCTCGTAAGTTATCTAAGACATTACCTAAACAACATAGATTTCTACATCTTGTTGTGATATATTCTAACGTGAACGAGACGCACTTTCCTGAAAAACAAACTAACATCAGCTACAAATATGAATATGATCTAGTTTATTGTGTTTCCTGTAAAATTTACATTTTGGAAGTTACCAAGTATTACACTTTGGCTGTTGATATCATTGGAATGAGAAAAAATCCTGTTTCCCATGATGGTACAGCCAACTATGTTTCCATATAACAAATTCAACTTAATGGCATTAATGGAAATTGGAAACCTTTTTGAAAAACTGACTATGCCACTGAATTCTCATCAGAAAAGTGCCTCAAGAACATAGAAATACTTTTTTCTATTTTCTATAAATAAGCGAGATATAGCCACAAAACAAAATCGAACTTTCGTTTGTAACTTGAAGACAAAATTTTCGTTTGGACTATTAAGCTTTTCTCGAAAAAAAGAGTTTGAGGATGGGGGTCCATTTTTCCATATTTCCTATACTTATCGAAATTCCTTATGAAAACATCGAAATTTGCCCATCCTGTGCTTCAACTGAGGTCAGTATACACCCATTTAATTTAATGACCATATTTGTGAATCACCCTGAGTAAACTAACGATACAATAACACTAAAAACTAACGGGTGTTCATAAACAGTCGTCATCCCAGTAGGTTTTGACTTCAGAAACGTATGTCTATTAAAATGGAGAAAAAATGCGCTATGACAGTACTCAATGACGTTTCATTGTGTTGCACGAATTAATCAAAGACATAACATTTTGTTTTTCAAAGCAACTGGGATGACGACTGTTTATGAACACCCGTTATTATTTATCAGACGGAATGATAAACTTTTAAATGTACAAAACTAGCACTAAATTATAAACTAACAAATTTGTATTTTTAAATTATGTAATAAATTTAATTTTAAAGGAAGTGTTATATGAATTGCATAAATGAATTATCCGTGATCTCTTTTACCGTAAGGTGTCGATGTAATTGTTGTTTAATTCTTGCAAAATTCTCTTCCTTCGACTCCCGTCATGTGCTTCCCTGTTTATTCAAAATTAACGTCTTGTAAATTCTCAGCATTCTTTCTTGACACATTTCTTGCACTTAATACCTCATTTAATGCACACACACATCTACACGAAGAAGTCATGGTCCGTGGGCAATATTCACATTGGCGTACACATTTTTGCTACATTTTTGAGTGAGTGAAGTGTTTTATGACCATTAACGATTTTTTCCCATATTCAACTACAATTATTATTTATTATGCTTACCTGAAGCCCATAACGTCAATCTGCAAAATTAAGACAAGACATCTCGTCGCTATTGTGTCAGACGCTACACTTGGAGTTTTGGATGTCACTCTGAAAGAAATTACAAATGCTTTTTCAGTTGCTTTACAAATATTATACCAATATATCTTATACGTACCGAACATGGTCAAAAATACAAGCAGCTGATATTTTGACAGAAAGGATTTGGAACTTGTACGGAATCTACCAGACGCATGTAGTGCACCCGATTATTAAGTATGTAACAAATAAATCACACTAGTAAACGCCCAATTCGTACATTTTAGGTTATATTACAAATAGGTAAAACAAGTACGTTCTGAAAATATTTACTCAAATTTCTGTACCGATGTCACCTGACTAACGATTGCTAAACGGTAAATATCTCACGGTGTAATATTCGGAATTGCCTAATATCAACAATAATTTTATTAAAACGCTGATCGTAACAGATACGTCCAACTGAAATTTACAACGACGCCATATTATAAAAACATTCGTTGTTTTATTGATCTACTCGGGCGCAAAGAACCTACTATAGAAAAGTTTAAAAATACAAGTAAAGCAAAGCCTGATGCGGTAACATTTCTTTTTCAATAAGTCACTATAATTACAACAAAGTTAATCAATCATTAGATTGGCATTTGAATCGATAAAAACTCTTATTTTTTTCAACACTGGCGAAAGTGAATTGAAATAATAGAACCATTCTTTCTGAACAATTCCATCTCATAGCACTAAAAGTAGGTATCATTTTTACAAAAATATATACATTATTGAAACAATCCAGAAAATTCTAAATTTATTCTCCTTAGCATAGAATTTCGGCTTAGACCGCGTAGTATTTGTATATGAACACCCAGCGTTTTCTGGCTTAATGTGCCTTGCACCTTGTGAAGTCGAGCAAAAACCCGCGCGATGGCCATGCTCTTTGGTGGCTCGTGTTGTTTGAGTATCTTGAGAACGAGGATACTTAGGCAGATTTGGCCGTTCTGCTGTTTGTGCATCCATATTCACTAACGTTTCGCAAGACCTTGCAGCTTGCATCATCAGAGTGAAAGTCGCACTAAGAACCGAAGGGACAAAGGTAAAGGTTATTTCAATTCCCCCAACTGGGGGCGGGCTGCTATAGGGACCTTCCGTCCCTCTTCAGCCAAGAACGGGAAACTCGGGATGGGTGAGAGAAAGGACGTCCTGCAACGATGCAACGTCAAAACTGTGTTCACGAGCAAGGAAACTTTGGGTAACGGCTTCAGATCGGTAAAAGACAAGATTCCAAGTTTAAAAACCGCTGGCGTATATCGCATTCCTTGTTCTTGCGGCGCGAGTTACATTGGACAGACTGGTCGTTCCGTTGATCTAAGACTCCAAGAACATAAAGGCGATTGCAAACACAAACGCATCACAAAATCAGCCGTAGCTGAGCATACGTTTACAAATGGGCACACTTTAGAATTTGAGCATGCCAGAGTACTTGCCAGAATACCTCATTACTTCCCGCGAGTGATACGTGAAGCCATAGAAATAGAAAAACATCCAAATAATATCAACAGGGAAGATGGCTTTAAGCTTAGTAAAACGTGGACCCCTGTGATACACGATCTAAAGCGTTACAACCACTCTGCGTCATACGGCCACGCCCCACGGATTACGTTGCACTCGGACGACCAACCAGCGCCAGCGTTACGCCACTCCGCGCGCCTGGCACAGAGGACTATAAATAGCTCCACACCGACCTTCGGTTCTTACCGAGCTCTGTGGCTTAGTGCGTAGCACGTCCACTTACCATTCGGGAGGTCGTGGGTTCGATTCCTGCGGCCGCCTGCCGTGATTCAGGTTTTTCGGTGGTTTTCCTGAGTCAACAGAGTACCTTCTCTGAGGCGAATGCCGGGGCAGTATTTCTCCACCTTTCCTGACCTTTCTTCCAGTCTCCACCCCTCCTTTCTCTCACCCATCCCGAGTTTCCCGTTCTTGGCTGAAGAGGGACGGAAGGTCCCTATAGCAGCCCGCCCCCAGTTGGGGGAATTGAAATAACCTTTACCTTTGTCCCTTCGGTTCTTAGTGCGACTTTCACTCTGATGATGCAAGCTGCAAGGTCTTGCGAAACGTTAGTGAATATGGATGCACAAACAGCAGAACGGCCAAATCTGCCTAAGTATCCTCGTTCTCAAGATACTCAAACAACACGAGCCACCAAAGAGCATGGCCATCGCGCGGGTTTTTGCTCGACTTCACAAGGTGCAAGGCACATTAAGCCAGAAAACGCTGGGTGTTCATATACAAATACTACGCGGTCTAAGCCGAAATTCTATGCTAAGGAGAATAATTCGAGTAACCGCGAAAGCCTCAAACAATACATAATTCTAAATTAATTTACTTAGATGAAAGTTGGAAATACCATAATGGAAGCCAAGGCCGTATGCGGTTGCATGATGGATAATATGGAGATATGAAAGCAAATCAATGAAAATTGAGAACTGATGGCAACAGGTTTACAGCATTACATGCCAAATATAATGTTACGTGTCCGGCTATTTACAAAATTATACGACGCTTCTTGGACATAGCATTTATTTACAACGATTAATTACGATTATTTACAAACACAAGAATTATCAAGGCAGAACAGAAATTACTTAAACTAACGAACTATTTCTAACAACAATATATTTATTTATTTATATTGCACTTAACAGTAATGATTTATATGGTTATATTTATTTGTTATTTATTTCACTAGAGTTATATACACACGGGTTCCTTTATATTACGCGCTTCGAGTTTGATGAGAACTGCCAGCTATTCCTGCCGGTGTGTATTTATATTGCCGGATAAGGTTCCAGAAACGCCGCGATCCTTATTCGAAGCTCCCGACAAAGGCATGACGCATCGCCGTATTAGTCAGCAAGGCCGCTGACGTCACGCGTCTGCAGCTGACTCCAAGGTTGCTTCTCGAATATTCAGCCGCTGATTCACGCGTCTGCATCGGTCTGATCGCAAAGTCGTTACAATAATATAGTAGCTTTTTGAAGAGGTGTATTTCTCTTTTATATAGTAAGAAAAGCGACAAAAACTATCAGAAAACAATGCATGGGGGCATTTAAGAAATGAGTTGTTGATCAATTACTTCCAGCATTAAGCAGATTAACTGAAAAATGCACTGCATCGAAATTTCTCGGAAAGTACAATTTGAGTTGAACGGTGATAGTGTGATTATAAGAAATGATGATGAAATTATTGAGAACTTTAACAAATACTGCGTTGATAGTATAGTAGAAGTAGTTGACAGTATTCGAGTAAGTGATACTTGGTCAAATAAAAATAGCAACGTTTATAGAGAATTTTCGGCATTAAATTGTTGACATTAAATGATTTACGTAGGGTTGTGTTTTCTTTAGATAATAAATGTTGTCGCAATGTAATACTGAATGCAAAAATTGTTAAAGTGATTTTTGAATCAATTGCTCATGTAATATTAAATCTAGTTAATACTCGATAAATCTGTAATCCCTACATTATTGAAAGTAAGTACAATTATTCCGTTACCAAAGATTAGCAACTCGATTAAAGCTAGAGTCTGTGGAATTATGATTTATTAGGTTATAACATTTAAAAAATGTGAGATAATCGTTAAAACTCCAAAATTCTCAACTGACTTAAGTAGAACTAATGCATTTCTATGGAAACGAATAATCATTCCGAAATAAGTGAACTTGCTTTGGTAAAATGTATTTATTTTTTAAATTCTATCAAAATTTAGTTAACATAATTCCGTAACCGAAAGAGCAAATCAAAGAATCGTTTGTACACATACGTAGTTTTTTACGTAGATCCGAATTTTATAAACAAAAGTACATCATCCTATTTAAAATTCCAAAGTTACCCCCAACCCCTCAAAATACAGAGATGAGGTAAATATAAAAAATATATTGAAATATGTCCCACCATTTCCCTATTACCTCACAAAAATTTCATGAAAAGATTGTAAACCGTTTTCGAGATATCGTTTGGTAGAACCATTATATTACCTCACTTTGATTATTGTGCATCTTTATTGCATCAATTTCATTTAAATACATTTTCACAATTACAAAAATTACAAAATCGTGGGATGAGAATCATTTTAACATGTAACCGATTAACACCGGTGGTAGTATTGTTAGATGCTTTACATTTGATATCAGTGTCACAAAGGATTTATTTGTTAACTATGACATTTCTATATAAAATATTGAATAACCAGGCTCCACCATATTTAAAAAAAAATTGTATCATGTTATTATAACGTTCATGACCATGATGCTAGGGGATTGGCTAATATTTATATTCCTGTATCAAATTATGAACATGTATAAGAAATTACCACAAGAAATTAAAGCAAGCAGATCAAGTAGAGTTTTTAAAAGCAAAGTATTTGTGTATATTAGGATTCCTATTTAAATAAATATTTTATTATTATTATTTTATTACTGCCTCCTTATCAATTCCAATACAATGCAATTGGTTGAAATTGACGTTTAATAAACTTTTTATGTCACATAAATCATGGCCTGGTATTATTAATGTTAAAAATTAAAATCGTAACCGAAAACTTTGAGGTCTAATAACTCGGAACCAAATCCCGATCGGCAAAAATTTTATTTCGCATTTTTTAACCAGAACATGATGCTAGAAACGCCTGTTCATTTTGTTCAACCAGTTATGAATCACTCTGTATATGATTTTTCGCGTTTTTTGACCAAAAACTGCCAATATCTCAAAAAAGATGCATTTTTTCGAAAAAAAGTTTCAAATAAAAGTTATTCATAATTGAATTTCCTACAAAATTGCTTCTATGAAAAATTTCGATTTTCCAAACAGTTTTCTCGTAAAAGCAAAAAAACGCATGTATATTGGAATGGTTGCACCTCTTTACATTTAAATATATATATTTATTTACTTTAATATTACTTAATGCAATTTGAGACTCTTAATAGGATGTGGATCATTAATCTAGTTATCTGTTCTTTGATATTCTAATTTTATATGAATTTTCAACTATTGACTGCTACTAAATGTCAGTTTGACTTTAAACAACTAGCAAACAATAATCAAATCAAAATGACAAATATGCTTTCTACTCACAAATCAAAGACTCAATTCGCTAAAGTAAGTACTGTGTTATATTTATTTCAAGTGTTTAATTGTCATTTATTCAATATGCTTCTATAGGACTAATTAAAAACCAACCTGATTTCCTCTTATTTCACTGTTATTCACATTTAACACCACTGCTCCTGACGTTCACAGCTAAGCTCATTAACAGCCGATCCTCCATACTCCTTCAACCAACTCGAACACGTCCAAACCCCAGGCTCCTGCATGTTACCGTCAATCGAACAGTCTCCTGGTAAGTTTCCACTAATAGATGGTATCCAAACTAATTTCCCATTGTCCTCAGCTCCTACCTTGTAGTAACAAACCCAAATCAATCAGCTACACTGGTAACTCCCTTCAAATGATTGATCCGTCCTCCGTATAATCACCAAATCCAGTAATTAGTATAACCCATTCCTCGGATGTAGTAAACCATCCGACTCCAATCAAATATTATTTTATTCTTCTTACTTGCTGCTAATTAAACCATATTCCATTATCTTTTCAATGACTGCACACTTGTATCATTTCATAATTATATTCTCACTTAATATCACCTCGCAGATTTGTTAAAAAACCTTTTTATTTGTATTCAGCAAAATTATTTATACAAATAAAGGCTAACTTTCCAGGTTTTATTAATACAAAATTATTTTTTTCAACAATATGTCTACACTTTATGGGTTTGTTATTATCACTATCTTAAACAAATTTTAAAATTATGCTAGTTACAATTATTAATGCACTCTTTTTTAAAATTAAATATACCGAGTTTTACCTACTACATGCTATATTCTAGTAGCAAGCATATTTGTCACCAGTGGTCGTAATGTAAACTTTGACGAACCGGAACGCTGTCGGGGGGGGGGGGGGGGGACCGGGGGGTATGCCCCCCGTGTGCGCCGCAGACGAAAATTTTCGCGGAAAATAATAATAATGTTGATAATAATATGTGCTTTTTCCGTCAATAGTCGACACAAACCAGTTTAATTTAATAAACGGTATAAATACAACAAAATAAAGTTTATTCATTTCCTTCTAGAATAACTCAATAATAGGCAATACAATCAAAATAATTCAACAAAATTCAAAACTCTAAATATTGTAAGGTAACATAACAGATATTGTATTAATGATCTTATTTTATGTTTTTCGGTCCTTCTTGCTATTTTATTTACTGCAATAATCAAAGCTGTTTTAAATAATAGTAGATTATGTTATTAGGAGTAAAAGTGATACTTTATGTGGCGAAGCTGAAGTTTATTTAGCCGAACGTTAGTGAGGCAAATAATTCAGCTAAGCCACATAAAGTCACTTTTACTCCGAATAACATATACTATTTTATCCGCAAACGTATTCAGGTAAATTTCATTAATATGAATTTAAATAAAAAAGGATGCATCGACCGGGAATCGAACCCAGGCCACCCGCGTGACAGGCAAACACCGTACCGCTACGCCAACCGATCTTGTTTAAATAACGCGCTACTGTAATGATATATGAACATACTGAATCACCCGAGCTAATAGCACACGGCCACAGCAACTGTCACACCATAAACCACGGCGACAGATGCTCCGATCCGCTGCTTAAAGGTTTATTTAAATTAAAACTTTTTCGTACTCTTTGAAAATAAAACCGGCCTACGGATCTAAGTCTAAGAATTAGCAAAATTTTAAGCCATCATACAATTTAATCGGTCCAGTATCTTCGGAGGAGATAACGAACAAACATAGAAAGAAATAGGGCAACGTTTTTGTGTGCTTAGGCAGATAAAGTATGCAAAAGTCGCTATTTTATCTGCTTAGGCAGATAAAGTGACACTTTTACCTTGTCAATAAAGACAAATAAGTTGTCACTTTTGTGACGTTTGCGGATAAAATATATTGCTTACTAAATCTTTTAAAATCTAGATCAATACAAAACCAAGATCAGGATTTTTTTCTCTGACGTCACGAGATATAAAATTATTAAAACAGTACTACATTATTCTTTAACCTTCGTAATATGTACCTACATTGTTTTCTCTCTAATGTTATAATATGAGAGTACCTATATTCAATTTCAATAAAAATATTGAATATCAAAATATACTAATATTTTGAGATGAGATGTAGTTTATCACTGTTATAAACAAAAAGGTCTAGATAACATTAATGCATTCAAAATATAATCTAATAAACCACTAATAAAAAAACATACTACTACGTAATTCAAGCATACATGCTGAGTTTAAAATTTTAGCTGGTAGCTATGAAAAGACAAACGTCTGTTTCTCCCACACTAAGGAATATTTTAATGATTATTTTATTCGTAGAGATTTCAACCAATCAAAAGGCTGGATTTAGTTAAGTTATCTTGTATAATTTCGATTATACAAAATCGATTATACTATAGTAACTTCACTAGGCAACGCAATACATAACTTTTGTCAACTTGATGTTATTTTCATGGAGATGACTTTCAGCTAGGTTAATTCAAACAACTCGAGCTGCCAATAAAATATTTATTTGTTCCTAATATTAAAATTTACTCACAAAATAATCAAATCGAATACAATGCGTACTTCGAACAGGTTATACGTCTCAAACTTCCTGCACAATAACAAATCGTGTCAGTTTGACAGAATAATCCTCCCGCTGACGCGGTCGGACTATTTGACCTGTCAAACTGACACTCTTTTATTATTGTGCAACAAGTAATCGACATATAACCCGATAATATCGAAGTACTTATAGTATTACTTCTGATTATTCAACACTGTAATGAATGAACCAATGAAAATTGTTCAATTTGTCAGAAGCGGCCAATCAAAATTGACTCTCATTGAAAACACCTAATGTCACAGTGCTTTCACGCGAGCCCAATTGGTTTCAATGATTTCAATTTAGTGAGTAGCCTTTGACTGACATTTCACCAAAACGTCAAAGTCAAAGTTTGCAAATCAGCTTCATTCAAAAACTCATAATAATCGTGTTGGAAGCTCCAGTATTGAATTAATAGTGGAAAACGTTAAAAATGTGTGCCTGTCGAACACGGTAAAAGTCATCTACCAATATTGTTGAATAATCTTTCCAAATACCACTCAAGGGAAATTTTTTTAAGAGAATTTATTTCGTCAACATGCAAATTATTGCAAATTCCTCTCAACAAAAACTGCTCAAATTCCGCTCGACCTGCGGTCTCGCGGAATTTTTAACGCAGTTTTGGTTTTGAGAAATTTAAACGCAATAATTTGCATGTAAACGAAAAAAATTCTCAAAAAATTTTCACCTTTTGTGGTGTTACCCTTGATAAGTATGTTTTACTGTAATACACAACGGTAGAATACATTCAACTCTGATTGGAAAACAGGTGCAAACATAATTTTAGATAATCCCTGAGACAAGCTGTTGTCACAAGACGAAGACAATATTTACCTAAGTACCAATACTCTTGGTTTTGGTTATAACATTTGAGAAAAATCTGTAAAAAGGTTTATACGAAACTTCCCTGATGCGAATTAGATCAATTTGAAAATTTTTAAAAATGTAGCCCGCTGGGGTTTGAAGTCCGCCGCATATGCGTAGCGATTGTAATCTCATCGACTTGTCGTACTGTGCCATCCAGTCTTATTCAAATGAGTGCGACGCGCGCCTTTATTTAACGGAACGGTCTTATTGTTGAAACGCTTTGACTCTTTTGTGACATTATCCTGTATCTGTTGAGTCCTATTTTCGGCAAATGTAAAGCCTGGCCTATGTGAAAATTATTACTTCCATCTATTTCAAAGTTAACTCAAAAATTAACGAAACTTAATTTTTTAAGGTGCTTACCCTGTTTATATTTGTCTGAAATTTTCACAGTTTCATGCCAGGTAAATATATAATCTGCATGAAAATATCGTCATCCTTCAACAAATAGTTGAGTTATACTGCCAATAGACAGACAGACAGATTGAGAAAACCTGTTTTTCGTCATCTAGAGACCCTGAAACGTAGAGATCCGAAGAAATCTCGAAAGGTGATTTTTTGGCGATTACAATACTTCCTTCGTCTTTTAGACGAGGGAAGTAAAAAACTGAAGATTTTAGAAAAAGACGAATTTTGCTCAGCCTAAGTTTTAATTTTATATTTCCTCTTTCTCTAATTTGTGCACTATGTTACAATCGGAAATCTGTCGCAGTGAATTTTTCGCCCTCAATTCATCGAGAGCATCAGACTATTGCGCTAAGGTTGCTGATAAATTGTACCGATGCAATCATTTTGTGAACGCCGCTATATTTGCCTCTTTCTTTTCCATCTCTTTTTGGAAACATTTTCACGAAACGGAACGGATTTTGATGAAATTTCACGAGACGGAACGACTCTTGATAATATTTCACGAACCGGAACGCCGTTCTGGTCCGTTCCGGTACATTCCGACCACTGTTTGTCACATGATAACATTATCTTATCTTTCATATTAACTTTCACCACCCTGATTGAATACTCAATTGTTATAACTTAACAAAATTAATTATAACTTGTCTCAAATTTAATTTCTATTACTTAATTCAACTTAACCAACAATCTTATTCAAAATTTTCTAAATTTAATTGTATTAATCTTCCAAATTTATTCCTTTTAATTTTTATTTAATAAGTACGTATCATAATAATATATATTTTTTAAATGAACAGCAGATTATGTGAAAATTACTGTTATGGAGCCAAAATAATGGTCAATCCATTTTTAACTAACAAAAGTGAATTATACAGGGTGTTTCAGAATAACTGTTCCTAATTCTCAGAATTGAGAGAGGGCATGTTATTCAACACTTTTTAATAATAAACTAGTGTTCGGAAATACTTCCGTTTCGAGATAATACGACATTAAGGAATTGAGTACTTGAAATAATCTCAATGTGGAAAGTAACGCATGCATGCAAAATAGCTGCAGATAGTGAACAGAAAAATAAAGTCAGTTTGTTCTTGTCAGTCGTGTGTCTATTTTGTATGTCAATTATTAAAAATGCATCGGTTTACAAATGTGGAATGGACAGACATGCATAATGCATATGGAGCAGCTTTCGGTAATAGTAATGAAGCACGGCGAATTTATGAAGTGCGTCATCCGCAACATGTCCGTTTTCTAGGCTGGATATGCGTTTACGCGAAGCAGGTCAGTTCCAAATACCCAAACGAGATTCAGGAGCCAATCGAAATGTTCGAACAATAGAGTTTGAAGACGAGGTTCTGCAACGATTTGAAAATAATCCGCGCACTAGCACTCGAGCTGTTGCTCATGCAGTGGATACTAGCTGCTCATCTGTATGGAGAGTCTTAAACGAGTATGGACAACATCCGTATCATATCCAAAAATTGCAATCGCTGGAAATCAATAAAATCGTTACTTTTCACATTGAGATTATTTCAAGTACTCAATTCGTTAATGTCGTATTATCTCAAAACGGAAGTATTTCCGAACACTAGTTTATTATTAAAAAGTGTTGAATAACATGCCCTCTCTCAATTCTGAGAATTAGGAACAGTTATTCTGAAACACGCTGTATAAAAGAAAATTGGGGGAAATTCTTGCAAAATCTTATATAGTTTTCCGAGGTTTGAATATTTATGAACATCAAACGTATCATTTTATAGGTTTTCGAGGGTGTACATTACGAATTAATTATGCGGATTTTAATGTTTTCCAGAAAAATATGTTTTCGTTGATATTCTTTTTACTTTGAATATTAAAAAATTAAAAAAATGTAATATAATAAAATTGAGAATTTCAATTTGATGACAATAGGAAAGGACGTTTCTGGAGCTGCAAATGTATAATAAAAAAAATTATATCAATATTTAATATGAAAAAATGACTTATTTATTAATTATATTTTTTTATCTATTTATAGATAAATCGTCGTTCTTTATAAACAAATTTGAATTAGAAAATGTGCGTAGGTAATGCTCTAACTTTAAAAAATAAAATATTACTATAGGAAATTGCTACAGGGGTAAAACCACCGAAAGATCTATTTTGTCCTCTGCAACTTGAACAAATTTCGAAAAAGGCAGTTATAGTGACAGATCAGACCAACACAGTACATGAAGAAATCGATATCAGTGATCCGCAAGAACAATATTTTAATATCACGGACTCAGATAAAATAAAAAAATGGTCTAAATTTATATCAACATTAGACAATAACGTTAAACAAGGTTTAGAAGATCATCCATGCGGTTTCTCAGAAGCAATAAATGCTTGTTGTGTAGCTTAGAACAAAAACGTGAATTCCACTCAACACTAATAAGTGCATTATTTGGAATGTTTAGATTTCATCAGGCTAAACCCATCAGAATTATCAATAGTAATATAACAAGGGCGACACATACTTACCGATAATTTTGCGCACGCCAAGTGTCGAGTGCTGGTTGCAATGAAAACTGTCCGGAGGGCTTGCCCGAGGGCAGTTTTCTAAGGGCAACTGGCACGGTGACTCTTGGCACGGGCAAAATTATATGTAAGTATGTCGCCCGCGTTTATATTTTGGAGATTATTACACAAAACCTGTATACGAATTATGATTTAAAATTAATCTAATAATGCAAAAAAACAAATGGCTTGTTTCTTGCATTTCTATTTCTAATTATGAGACCATCCACGGGGTCGATAATCATCCCTAGGGAGCTTATCGCTTGGTAAGCAGCCCACGGGCGCTTATCAAGTAAGCAGTTCAGGATTGGTCGATTTTCAAAAAATGCATGGTTTTCATTGGCTGATGTCAGTCATGTGACAGTTGTGTGTAATAATCAATAAAACGCAGAGAGAGGGGAAAAAGATAAGCGTGCAACCAACATCTATTGCCAGAAGAAAATCGATAGCCATAGGGAAAAGAAGATTGCAGTCAGGAGGAAGAATTCAATCACTCATAAAGAAAACAAAAAAAGCATCACATTCATTGAATAAATGTGTCACTTCAAATGTTAGCTTATGTGATAATAAGTTTTCAAAATAAAATTAGTTTTATTAAAATTGTTATTCTAATATCTATTTTTGTTTTCTTTAACTGTGAAAAAGTATGTATAACTACCAAAATAATCTGTTTAAAAATCGATTAAAATAAAAATTTTCAACAATTGCAGCCGTTTGTACTGTCGTGAGCAAAAATCTAGTTGTGTACATCTAACTCTAATTTTTGTGACATTGTCAGTTAGTTGTCAAAATTCACATTGAAATAGAGACATATTTACGTTAGAACAAAATAGTTGTCCTAATTTTTTTGCTCACGACAGTACAGTTCTATCATTTCAAAACTAGCCACCTTCGATCCAAAATGAATTCAATTCACAGAAAAAAAAACTTGAGGGAGAAGTTTAAAACCGATAGGTTTTATCCTTTATAAAATTCCGAACAATTTCTAATAAAGTTTTTAAGCACGTAGCCCCTATTGAATTTAAATTTGCTCGAGTATTTCAGGGGTTCAGAAAAATAAAAAAATAAAAATTGGACTAGAATGAATATAGAAGAAATTCAATTTTTTAAATGCACTAATAATCAAATCATGCCGAAGCGCAAAGCATATCGGACGACTGATATCGCACATCTTCTGCGACCACGGTCGTCCGATACGAGATCGAGTTCGGCATTTGCCAATCTGGGATACGCGACGTCCGATACGGATATGCATCCCGGATGTCATAATAACATCATGACAGTCGTTAGTGGGGCTGGAAGTCCCCATAAAATGTACAGCGACGCCTATAATTGGCCTAACGGCTGTTGGCTGAGTACCAAAATAAGAAAAACGTTTTTTTTTTAAATGGCGATCTGACATTTTTCTTAATGCACTTTTCTCAATTTTGGTCAGTTGTAGATAAAATTTTGTACAATACATGTGTGATAATGCATCATTAATATAGTTGTGTGCTTACACACACGTATATTAATCATGCACTTATCCCACTTGTACAGTAAATAACTACTATATAGGCCAGTCAGTCAGGACAATCAATTCACAATAATTCCAAAAGTTTTGAAACATTCATGTAAGGTTGGGAAGAGCATAAAAACAAACTATAACATTTTGCAACCTTTGCCGATATCCGGAACATTATTAAAATTTCAATAAATGAAATATTGCTACATTGTCGCGAACAAAATTCCAAAAGTTTTGCAAAACTTGGAGTAGTGTTAATTGTGTTATTTCATATCACGTATCAGATTTGCTACCAATTTAAAGGTACGGAAGGGTTTTTTTTATGACAAATTAATGTTTTTCTCTAATAAACTGGCCGACAAAATTCCAAAAGTTTTGCAAATTCGAAAGATGCATCGGAAAAATGTCCCGTACAATTGCATAAATTTGCATTTTGCAACCTTTCGCATTAAGCGGAAAACGTTTATTTTTAATATTTTTTATTTATAGTCATTTTTCGAGCAAAGTGGATTCGGAATAATTACAAACGTTTAAAATTTTGGTTGCAAATGCTCAGAACATCTATTTTGAGCATTTACAAATTTGCAACCTCGTACGCAATCCGGAACATTACGCAATTTTCAAAAATCGAATTTCTGTATTTTTTCATCCTGAAAAAAAAATCAAAAGTTTTGCAATTCGAGCGGATGGCATAGTTTACTGATTAATGGAGGTATTTCAATTTGCAACCAAATCCGAGATGCGGAAAATATTTTAATCTTAAAAATAAGAATATTATGTTAATTTCGTATCTACGTCACTGGGGATAAGAACTAAACGACCTAGAAGCCAATGCAAAGTATACGTCTATCCTCAGCTTTTGGAATGTAACAATCGCCAGAGTCGAAATTTTCTCTTTTATCTCCTTGCCGTCAAACACCAACATAAAACATCATTTAAAAAATTTGTATTCACTTGACATTGAGAACAAATAATTACAAACAAATTGTAGAACCATTTTTCCAAGTACTTCGTTTAGTATTTTTCAGTATGTCTCGGCAACGATTCTTTTTTTAGCATTCCGTTTTTCATTATCTTTCGAACGCATTGTGGATCCCCAAAGCGCATACTTATAACCATGTTTTAATTCCTCACATTGTTTGCGACGAAATTTGCTTGTAATCAAGTAATTGCTGCCAACAAAAATTCTGTTAGAATTATTTAAAACGGACAGAGGTTTCTGCAGGTACGTATTTTTAATTAATAAAACGAATTCTCAGGTTAGGTACACTTATTGTCGTTCATTGTGTATAGAAATATTGAACTTTAATTTTTATTAATGTGTACTTACCTTTGTTATGAATATTAAATTAACTCGTGCTTTTCTTTAGTTATGAAACGCTTATTATTTCTGTATATTGTAATAGGATCGATCCCTTAATTGTTATTTTATTTTGGGACAGTATAAATAATTATAAATTCACCCTTGCTTCAACGTTGGGCGACAGTAAATGTAATGAATGCTCGGCTCCCACTATCTGGTGCAAACCAAGGATAACTTATCCGGGGAATAAATACCCTAGAAATGATGCTGTAACAAATGAAACTATAACAGTTATACCTCAGATAGCTTGTTCTCAGTATATACTTGCATTGTAGAACTAGCCCTAAGGATATTATATCAAAACACTAAAATGTGATGTACCGCCATTCCATTACTCGCGTGAGAAAATTCCCAGTGCAATGAGGAAGACAATAGTTTTCGAAATTTTTCATTTGGTATATTGGCCCTGCTGTACTTATAGTACTGTTAGGTTATGTCACTTATTATCAATCAACAGTAGTATTTGTCAAAGTTATGTCAAAATATTTTTAGATTGTTTTTTATCCTCAGCTTGGGAATATTGTGGATAGATATAAAAGGTCACTAACGGCGATACCTTACACTTAAGTGTGTTGATCTAGTGATCTTATGCTACTCTTCGCTCTAGCTACATCTATCGAAAAGTTTTGTAAAGACCAGACTCGCAAAAACATTTGCCCCTGATAGTACAATGTTACCTCAAATTATACGTGGAATGGAACTTTAGGTTACCCCGATCCTAGCTTATATTAAATGTTGAAAGAATTCCTCTAACCATCAATATCCTTTTCAAAAAGATAAAAATCCTTACTCCCTACAATAGAAGGGATAGAAGTTAATTGTAGTAATAACAATAGTAAAGCTAAATTTACGCCACTAACACTTCCCGAGGGAGTATGGACTATGACGCCATGAATAAAAACCTCTTAAAAAATATTCCAATTTTATTTTAAAAGTATAAAAATATAGAAAGGAGGCAGTTAACCTGTAAATATATTTTTACCTAAAACACCCTTAAAAGTAGTAAAACATTTTAATTGTCAATATATACATTTTAAATACTGTTACGGTCTAAAACGACTTTTACGACACCGCGGCAGCTCATACAAAAAGTCACGAAAAAGCTAGACGGCTAGCGCGGACGATATTACTCAAAATCGGGAGAATGACTTACGTAGGACCGTTGCCCTGCCCGTAACAAGATATGCCAACTAGACTCAGTGAAGCAAGGGGTGGTTCAACACGAGATTACCTACGGGCAACGGCTTAAGGGACGGTAAACTAATATAAAAATTTAATTGATAGCCACCCAGTTTCATCAAGAACGAAAATGCAAAGATAGACTCACCGTGAAACCGAAAAGCAGATGAGCCTAGCTTTCAACTGTTCATCTTGGCGAAATCCAAAGGCTAAACGGGAAATAACAGAATCGGTGTGTACAGTCACATGACTTCCAGCTCTGCAGCGACGAGCGCCCTGACCTACCTGTGACGCTTAAAACTTCTTCCAGGTCCACTTCACATTTATCTTTACACAGTAAATAACTCACTCTAAAAATAAGCATGCACAGGCGCGGAGGGGGGGGGGCATAAGACAACATATGTCAAACCTATCTATTAGTCTAACACACAAAATTATATACACAGGCGCCGACGTTCGTCAGCGTACAACGTAAGAAACAGTAACTCGGATTACAACTATGGGCCCAGCAAGGGTTACTAACATTTAACTTAGTGCGCGAATATGGTAGCGAATACGAGCCCAGAATGGATCACTAATATTTAATCTAAAATGGGGTTAAAATTGGAAATATACAAGTTTAATTGTTAGTGTTTACAATAAAATTTAAGTTAGTATGATTGCAAGGCAAAATCTAAAATTTCAGTTAAATAATACCGAGGGGTATTCCGCGAAAAAATATTATGTACACTAATTCCCAAGATTGTTCGTAATTCCTCTAATTCCATACTAATTCCCTAGTAATTCTCCTAATTCCTTACTAATTCCTCTAATTCCCTACTAATTCCCTTGTAGTTTTCTAATTCCCTACTAATTCCTTAGTAATTCCCCTAAATCTCCACAACAATAACTGGTAACACCATTAGTATAACACTAGTTATTCTAAGATAATAACACCAAAGTGACAATATTAATATCTACTCTTCAATTAAATAAAAAAATTATAAGCAAGATAATTAGATCTAGAAGATGTATGTTGGAAATAGCGGTCAGGATTTCGAAGTAAACCAATTTCTATGTGGTCGAAGTTTCGACAATTTTATTTCGTCATCCTCAGGATTCTGAAGATAAGCAAACCAAGATTGTTAAGTCCATACAGACAGACTAAGTATGGGTCATTCCTAAAAATGCTAAACACCAGTCATATAAACGCTTAAATGTACAATTAGCTATCATAGTTATAATTCCATATTTTTTGTTAATAATGTTTTCTTTGTTTATGTAAATAACCTTGCGGATGGCGAAATAAGATTGTCAAACCGTCGACCAAATAGATTTCAACCAAATTTCTTCAAAATCCTGACCCCAGTTCTCAAAATACTACTTCTACGTTAAACTGCATGATTGTTTAAACAAAATCTTGAAGATAATTAGAAATGTTTGGAATAATACCCCATGAAAAATGAGCATTTTATTCACATAAAATACAACATCAGAGTGTATATCTACGGTTAATATTGAGGAGATCCAACCTTTTTAATTCAAATGGCCCGATTTCAATTAGATTGATAGGACCGTAGAAGATTAAATCTTTATGTGTATTATCAACGTCTTCCTTTCGATGCCAAATAAAAGAGTTGAGCTGGGCTTTTAAAATTTTTATTTTGTATTGCCCGTCCTCACTATCTTAAATTATTTGACCAATGAAAAATGGCTGGTCGTTGAAAACTGCGTAATAATTCTATTCTATCTAATTTAATTTCCAGTCCTGTTTTGCCTAAGACGTCTTTAGATCCGGACTGAAAAAAATCTTCCAAACTATCAACCGAATCGGAATCGTCGAGTGCCATATATGTTATTTTGAGTCAAGGTTTGAAGTCGAGTCAGTGTCATTTGTTTTATTCCTTTTCTGATCCTTCTTGTTGGTGATTTTAGAGGTTGAAGTCAGCTGTCTTTTCTTCGCTTTGTTATGGGGTTTTTCAGAAGCGCCGATATATCGCTTCACTCGATCGCTACTAACTCTTACGTTTGTTCGATTGAAAGCCAGCAGCATAAATTATTTTTTAATTATTGACGACTTATTATCAACAATGAATTTTACATATGGTGATTTTTCGAATAAACGTTGACTACCCACATTTTCGGAGATATATTTCAAAGTCGTTGTTTCACAAGAAGTTTAAGTTGAATTTCTTTCATCAACAATTAATTCCAATACCATATCATTCCCATTATTTAGATTTGTGTTTACTAGATCTCTGTCAATTTAGTTTTCTTCATTTTCGACTTCGTTCTCGCCCGCAGCGTCGTTCTTGCTTGTGCCTATCGTCTTGTCCTTTGTAAGTCCAGAATTCTAATGAAATTGCAGGAAAGGAACATGTATGTATTTCCAATCACTGTCTTTTGCATCGATACCAAGTTGTTTCCTATAAGCTAAAGCATTCTGTAGAGCTCTTTTTACTTCGGGTTTTATATCCAAATTAAGTATTTTTTCTTCAGTTAGTATATTTTTTCTTTTATTTTTGAACCTTTTGTCTTCCCTTGAAAAAGTAAACGTCTCCATAAATCGTTGGTGGTACTCGTATCATTCATTGTTTTTAATCTCTCAATGTGATTCAACATGTTCTTTATACTAAAATTTATTACTGTGGAATACGTGGAGGTCATTGATCTGACAGCCTTAAATAGAGATTGACGTGTTTGGTGAAATCGCAAGACTGAACATATTAGGTTTTGGTTTACTGCTTCTGAGATTCAATATAAGTTTAATCAAGGCGTATCTGTTCAGCTCAATGCAAAGCTAGCAATTGTTGGACCAGAGTTGTATCTCGTTTGGTAGTTTACGCTACCCTAATACTGGCTCTCCATATTCTAGTAAAAATACAACATGCCAGATGTGATATAATCTGGTACTCAATTCTGTATTGGGACCCAAAGAAGACAACTCAATATAGTGCATATGTTAAGGTACAGTGACTATATACAAGACAGTGTGGCCATACGATTGTTTGCGGCCATTTTCAGGCAAATTTGAGCTTAGAGATATACAGTGCCTTTAGAAATAATCGAACGTTTTTGAGTGGTCATTATTTTGACGCTAGTTATTTTAACTAGTTGATGTTTGCTGCCCGTGCAGTGTTATGTTTGAACGTTTGACATTTTTCATTGGCGTTCGTTCGTGGCGCTTTAAGGTGTTGTATGAAGTTTACAACGGGTTTCAGTTATAGTAGTTTACAATACAGCTAAATGCCGCCTTCCTGTTCCCTGTCTCCAAACCTCCCTGTCCTGTGCTTGGTCTTCTTCCAGGTTCCTCTCCTCCATGGCTCTCCGAATACCCTCATTTCACGGTTTGTGTGGTCTACCTCTTTTTTTATTACCCGGCGGCGACCATTAAAAGATCTTCATAGGCCACGTCGTCTCCTCTATTCTCATCAGATGACCAAACCAGTTTAACGCTTTCCGTTCAATTCTGTCCACAACTCATTCTGGTGCCTCCATTCTGCGTATTATTTCCTCGTTCGTCACTCTATTTCGTCTGGATACCGTTCCGCTTTTTCTTCCATTTGAACTGTGTCTAGTCTTAGTTACAGTCTATAGCTCCTCTATTTACAAATAGTAGCGACATCCTGGGGCAAACCTGATGCAAACATGAAAATATAAAAAGTTACTAAACGGTAAATTTCAGTGTAAACAGTGAAAAAAATAACTTATCTGAGTACCTGAAATCCTTTTCTGCTACTATTTTTACACTTATCGACACAACACCGTGGCATTTCCACGTCCTCGACTTAGAATTTGCCCCCGAAGAGAAAAATGAATAAAATCACGACAAATGTCAATGTCACATTTTAATTAATTATACAACTTCCATGGCAATTTTTAAATATGCTAGGGACCTAAGAGTTACCAACGTGATTTTGCCCCAGCGGCAACATCAAAGGTTGTCGCTACTATTTGTAATAGAGGGGCTATATTACAGTCCATACCTCACTGCCATAACATAGCATCGACTCTACCATTGCTTCACCTACTCTTTTTTTTTGTTAGAGATAGTGTTGTCCCATCAAATTGATTTCAAGCATCCCATTATCTTATTACTTTGTACTATTCGAGTTTTGATCTCTTCTGTTCCCAAACCTTTTTCATCGATTGTATTGTAGCACCGAGGTATTTAAACCTTTCTACTTGTCTTACTGCGACATCTTCATTTATTAAGACTTCATATTGTGCTTCCGAGTTGATTACTAATTAGATACTCCGTTTTCTCTAAACTTAGGCTAAAGCCCCATTCATCGTAGCACCGATGTAATCTCTTTATCATACATTCCAAGTCGAACGCATCTTGTGCTATTAGGTACAACAATAGCACAATTCTAAATTGTCACATTTAAATACTGTGCATAATATTAGTTTTTCTGGGCAATAGATGATAAAATGTCACCCGCTTGCGACGCTAATGAATTATTTGACACTGACAATTTACAATTGTCAGATTTGAAAGGTTTTATTTTCTTCCATAACCAAATGAACAGGTTCTACCAACCTCTTTGAGAACAACTTAGAAGTAACTAAATATTTTGCCTGTTAATGGAGGATATTCGCGTCGACCAATAGCGGCGAAGACATCCCTATGGCCACACTGTCTTGTATAAAGCCACTGTATGTTAAGGTAAGCCACAGCGCCCTCACTCTGTGGAAACACCTTCAATTATTTTCAAACTACACATTTTTTGTATACCTACCACTATTTTTCAATAAATATAGGTTTTAAATTAAATACTTCTGATTGGAAATCCCTATTCATAGCAATAATAGAAATGTAAGAAATAGTTTAGTAAAAGTTTATTTTGAGTAAATAAATAAAATGAAAAGCGTTAGGCTGGCATAAGCAAGTCCTCCATTCGAATCCACGGTGGGCGTAATTTTTCTATCTTGGCGGTTGATATCAAGTCCGGTGAGACTAGAGTGACTTGATGTCAATTTGACGTATTTCTCCTTACCAGGGTACGGACAGATCATTGTCCCCTCTCACTCTAAAGTACGTTTGAATAGAATATATACTTTTTCTCTTTGTTCAGTTTTAGTAACAATAACTAAATTATTGGCACTGCTAAATTATAGGTTATGTTTCATCGTGATTCGCGTATATTGGAGTAAGATAGGTATAAAGTAACTTCATTATTGGTTAAATTAACATGATAACAATTCCGCCCAATTTATTTGTACACGCATAGCAAACAGTTTTCTTTAATATAATACGATAAAATACCTTCTAATATGTTTTTTCGGAAACGTTTATAGATATATCAATTGAAAAGTAATGCCAATGTGACAATCATTAATTTACTATGCGATTGAAGAAAGGAGAAAGCTATTTGTCCACATTCTGTTAATTAACAGATACGTCAAATTGACATCACGGCACCCTAGGTGAGACCATTGACATTTGGGCACCAAATTAACTGTGCTCTACTTAGAACCACAGATCTAAAGACAGAGTAACAAAGTCAACACATCACCAAGATACACACCTGACACAATGGTTGCTACGAAAGCAGAAAAACCGAGCTACAACTTTATAACTCGGAAACTAGGCCAAGTGGCGCACTGCACCGCCAGACGCATGCGTCGAAAGCACCAGCCTTTACACGAGTAGAAGAGGTTATTGATACTGCATCCATACATACATAAACTAAGTTCAATGTATACATTTAAAAATATAACAACAATAATATAGATTGAAAAAGTTAGAAATAAGTTTGAAATACCTTTTTTAGATGTAGAATTGTATTGTAAAAAAATCAGGGTCGCCCAATTACAAAATAAAGTAAAGCAATATTTTCAGATGCACCGGAAGTATTTTATGAAAAAATCGTATAGCCCTCAAAAAACTATATACAAGGTGTTTGAAAGGAGGTTAGTAAACTTCAAGGGGTGATAATACTCATCAAAATTAGACAAAAGTTGCAGTAAACATATGTTCGAAATGCGTTCTAAGAGAGCTACAGCCCTGAAAAGGGTGATAAAAAACAGATTCTATTTAATTAGAATAATAGGTAAGTAGGTAAGAGGCCACTAGAGATGCCCCCCACTCCTTCTCCTGACGTCATCTCTTATCATCGTGGGAACTAGGTCATCTCTTATCATCGTGGGAACTGGGTCACGGTCGTCTCGTCGCCTGATAAGCGTGGGAACCGGGTCAAAAGGTAGGACAGGTACGCAGTACAGGTAGACAGGTAAAGATAGGTGTACAGGTATGCAGTTAAAAGTGCATTTAAAAGTGCATTTACGGGGTTGAAAGCGCATTTAAAAGTGCATTTACGGTGTTCAGGTGCATTTACGGGGTTGAAAGCGCATTTAAAAGTGCATTTACCTTTTCCCTCCCCCCGTGTCGCCGCAGTGTTACATATAAGGTACATGTAACTAGAGAAAAAATCCCTAGATTTAAATAAGTAAATTTAACTACGGTACGTTATCTCAATAATTATTAATAACGACGGACAACAAACACACTGTCCGATAAGATAATTATGTATAAAGAGTCATTGACCTGGCCTTTAATGTCTGATTAGATAAAGATGTGTGTTAGTTTTAATCTGTTAAATTACAATTTTATATTAATTAAATTATTAGTAGCTCGCCATACAAGATAAGATATCCGGAAAGTGCATTTAAGGCATCTGTTGCATCAGTCCCATTACTGTGTATGTGGGGAATACAAATAATTAGTTCGCGCTAAAAATGCATCAGTTCGTAACGGCATGTCAAAGGCAATGGACACCTATAATTTCTATAGTGAGACGGGCAACTACATGTCAACATCACCGTTGAATATGTCGACTGAAGAAAAAAGTTCTAGAGATGATGAAAATTCAAGAACTCCATCGTGGATACGTAGTCCAAACAGCGAGGGGATGCAGAACGGTGATGACATTATCGATTACGAGCCTCGTGAAAGTTTCCAAATTATACAAAAAGTGTCGCCTTTATGGTGTGCGTATCAACAGCGAGATCTGCTGTTTAACAGTCAATATCGACTCGAGAGGCACGTCAAGGAGCAAACATGGTGTTATGAACCTCATACGAATCTAATAGAAGTAGGACTGTGTCCTGCCGAAAAGTTTCTACCACTTGTGAAAATCCGATGCGCAAGAAGCAATTGTCAAGAGGAGATAATTTTCACCGAGAAAGATTGGCAAGTTTTGCAAACGTCTAAAGTGGAACTGATTGCTAGAAAATTTTTCGATGGATGGCAAGATGGCCCGCTGACAGAGAAAAGTGTACATTTAAACGACCACCTGTCGGTGGTATGTCGCTATGTGTACGGTGAAAAATTGGCAACATTTATCGATAGTGACGTGCATAGTATAGTTTTAACACCGAAAGAATTCGAAATGGTTTTTGAATTGGCATCTCTAGTGGCATTTCGATTAGAAGTGCTCAACAGAATAGATATATCAAAGAGTTATGTGTCTATGATAAAAATGGTGGCGAATGTAATGAAAGCGACATGCATTATCGATCCGTTGTTTATGGCCTCTCAATACCTGGAAAGAGATGCCACGCAAGAGTGTTTAATAATGAGGGAAATGTTGCAACTGTATAAAGACATCTTTATAGAGGATGTGAATAAGGAGCGCGCTAAAATCGCCTAAGATTGTATTTTATGTGAAAATTGTAATAAATCATATGTAATTATTAATCTAATAAATGTGTCATTATATCTGTATGTTATTATTATTTCGGATTTTGATGTGCTGGTGGGGATGGTAGTAGTAGTGTACCTAGTAGTGCCGATAGCAAAGGTAGTGGGAGATAAGGCTAAAATGCGTATAAATACTAGGATTAGAGGGATATGTCTCACTAAATGTTAGTTTATGGCGATGGTTTACTCAACACCCTTATCAATAACCTACCTGTAGAATTACACTTGCCAGGTGGTTATCAATATTGTGGTCCGGGAACACGTTTAGCCAAAAGATTACGACGAGGTGATCCCGGTATAAATCCTCTGGATAAAGCGTGTAAAGTGCATGATATTGCATATGCGACAAATAAAGATCTAGAAGGTAGACATCGCGCCGATAAGACATTGGAAGAGGCAGCCTGGAATAGAGTAAAATCAACGGACGCTACTACCGGTGAGAAGATGGCAGCGTGGGCTGTGACAACTGCAATGAAGGCAAAACAAAAACTAGGTGGTGAAATGACGACGACGACGACAACGACGACCAGGAAGCCGATTCGACAACGTGCAAAAGAAAAAGGTATTGCAGGCAAAGGTTTCTTTAGAAAGTTAACAGAGCTAATTAATAGAAAGATTCCGAAAGGTGGTCTCGATAGCAAGAGTGTAATTCAAGGCGCACTAGTTGTTGCACGAAAACTCTTGAAAGATGTCGGTGGAAAAAGGAATGTCGCTATTCCTAGACAGATTCCCTTGCCGAAGGAAGGCGGTATTCTACCTCTCGTGCCATTATTTGCCGGTTTGTCGGCCTTAGGTGGTCTGGCCGGCGGTGTGTCGGGTATTGTGAAAGCAATTAATCAAGTTAGCGATACGAAGAAACGACTCGCCGAAAGTTCGCGACATAACAAAACTATGGAAGCCATTGCAATGGGCAAGAAAAATGGCGGAGCATTATTCATAAAACCCTATGGGAAAACAGGCAGCGCACTCTATTTGAGACCATATAGCAAAGGTGGGAAGATTACTACTACTATTACTCCACGGTACAACAACAATCCTAAGACGAATAAAAGTCGCAGCAAAGGAGCCCCGCTATTTTTAAAAACACATCAAAAAAACTAATAAAATTGCCTCGAAGAGCTTTGACGGATGTGGACTTGATAAAATACGCAAAGGATGTTAAAAACTTTAGAGGAGTGTTTATGCGCGATAATTTGCCAAAAGGTCATCCGTGGACAAACGAAAGTGCAATTCTAAATTTGGACAATGAAACGGGCAATGGAACCCATTGGGTGTGTTACAAGAAATACGGAAATCGAGTTCACTATTTCGACTCTTACGGTGATCTACCTCCACCTATGGAGTTACAAAGCTATCTTCGAGGTTGCGACATGTACTACAATTACGAAAACATTCAAGATTATAACACGAACGTTTGCGGCCATCTGTGCCTCAAGTTTCTGTATAAAAGGACCGTACATAAGCGAGCGCCATTCAAATATGTCTCAGACGTTCGTAGTATCGGGAAGAGGTAATATAATTACCACAGGTGCATTATTTCCGACGATTCGACTATCGTCCGAGTATAATTACACACTCGGCCTCGTGGGTCTGCACACCTGCAATTCAGTGCGAAACATTTTTCCTGGCAATAACAAATTCTATTACGATATCGACGACAAAGAAATCACTATACCGTCTGGATGTTATGAAGTCGATGAAATAAATGCCTATATACAAGAGGGAATTTCCAAGGATAACAGTGGCGGTGCTAGTTTGAAAAAGGAATTTGACGAGAGCCGTTTTAAACTCGTGCCGAATAATAGCACGCTAAAGTGCGAAGTGCAATCGATCTATAGAATCAATTTTCAAAAACCTGGAAATATAGGTTCTATGCTCGGTTTTAATCCGCAAATACTAGAAGCAGGCAAGAAACACGTGTCCGACAAGGACGTCGAAATCATTCGAGTATATACCATCTTTGTCGATTCAAACATTACGGCCGGATCTTATCGTAACAACATACCTTGTCATTCGATTTATGAATTTGGATTGAGTGTGGCGCCAGGATATCAACTGGAGTGTACACCCTCACATATTATCTATTTTCCGGTGATTGTGGATGAGATTAACAATATTACATTAAGATTAGTGGACCACGAAGGTCGATTGGTGGACATTAGCGAAGATACATTTACGGTAGTACGTCTAGAACTTAAACGAGAAAAATGGGCCTAGATTTTATAACTAGAGGGGGTAGCAGCAGCAGCAGCAGTGAAGATGATGAACAGGATAAACCAAAGTGCAAGAGAAATAATGATTCAGTCGAATGCAATTCGTCTTCGATCACGCCAGCATTAGCTACAACACCACTTTGCAATTCGGATCTGAAATTTTTAACCCGATTAGGATTTACCATACTAAGTCCACAAGATAAGAATAAAAAGTGTAAACAATAGCGCAACAATGTCATCCAAACGTGGTTCTGATAGCAACGGAGATAGTGACGATGTTATTTTTAAACGTGTGCGATATAATACAGAGGGACATAAATTAAATATTTTCTCGAAACCGCGAGTTGATAATTTAATCATTAAGGAGGACTATTACTCTTATCAGCCGTTTACGTTAAATACAAACAATTCGGATATAATTAGAATACAGATTCAAAGTTCAGACATCCTGACCGCTACTTACAGAAGTTTCTTTACGATATCAGGAACCTTTGCCCCGAAAATCGCCGACTCGAAAGATTACACAATCACAAATAATGCAGGTCTATTCCTGTTTGAAGATATACAGCTGTTATTCAATGGTCAGATTATAGACAATGCAAAACAACCAGGCTATTTGTCTTATCTCAAAGGCCTCGTTTCCTATACGGCAGACGACGTGAGTGCACTTAGCGCTTCCGGATGGTCACATGATCATATCCAACAGACTATCGACAAAGATAAGAAAACTTTTGTCTATGCCTTTCCGCTAAATCTATTTCTGGGATCGTGCGAGGACTACAAAAAAATTCTCGTGCGAATACCACAGGAAGTGGTGCTTATACGGAGCAAGAGTGACGTAAATTGCAGTAAAAGTGCAACTACAGCGGTCGATTTTAATATTACAAAAATTACATGGGAAGTACCTCATGTGACTCTGAGTGACGAAGCGAATTTGCATCTGCTGGAAAAATTACGAGTACAGCCCACTGTACTACTACCATATCGCCGATGGGAATTACATCAGCATTCAGCCCTTCCACAATCCAATTCGACAATTTGGCGCATAAAGAACACAAACCAAAGTGAAAAACCTAGATTTATAATATTGACATTCCAAGAAGCCGGTACCATGAATTCTCAGACTGGATATGCTACCGATCTCGCTCACCTGAAAATCACCAATATCAAGGTGTATTTGAACACCTCCGAATTTCCGCAGCAACGTATGAAACTGGATTTCGCCAACAAAAATTATTTGGCCGCTTACGAAGCTTATAGGAAATTCCGAGCACAATACTATGGCGACATCGCTTCCACGGACAAGTGTTTGCTAGATTATAACAAGTTTCTACAGAAGCCCATTTTCGTAATCGATTGTACACGAAAATTGGAGTCTGTAAAAGAATCGCCTGTAGATGTAAAAATAGAAATTGAAGCTGCCGAAAATTTTCCAGTTGGCTCGTCAGCTTTTGCCATTCTGATTCACGATAACATCATTCAATACAATCCTTTCACGGAAATGGTGACAAAATATGTTAGAGATTAAATAAGGTTTTATTGTAAATATCTGGTCGATAGTAACCTACTAATCATATTTGTAAATTAGATGTGTAAGCAAATTATGTATGTTTCGATTGTAGTAATATTCATATGTAAATACAAGTGTGTGTAAACAAATGGAATTTTATTTAAAAGTGTGTGTATGCATGCAGAATGAATTAGTATAATGACATACGATAAGATAAATAGGATGGTAGTTGTTTGGAATGAAACACCCTATATTAAAAGGCATTTAGATAAGACAGGTGTAGACACCGTGTTTGATCGAAAATTTTAGAAAAACGGTGATAAAACAAATTTGTTTAACAGGGAGAGATATTAAAAACACCAAACCTTCCCACATGTATCACATTTAATGAAAGCAGAGCTAGGTTAATACAGCAGCGACATGTCTCGACTAAAAGGTCATCATCAGGCTAACTATATTATATTGTTTTAGCATGTAATTTGCGCCTTCACGACCGATTAGGTCTTTAATTTTCCATGTGACTTGACACATATGGTTTAACTTGTATTGCGATTTTAATTGATGTTATTATGAACTGCATAGGTCGTTGACTTGTTTTTATGTTATTAAGCTTACACCCCCCGAAATAGCCATATGTTTTGAAGTCTGCAAATAATGTCATCTTTGTTTTATACTTCCGGTTCCAATTTCTTTACTGTATCAATGACTACGATATTATATATGCCAATTTCGGGGGTGTAAGCTTAATAACATAAAAACAAGTCAACGACCTATGCAGTTCATAATAACATCAATTAAAATCGCAATACAAGTTAAACCATATGTGTCAAGTCACATGGAAAATTAAAGACCTAATCGGTCGTGAAGGCGCAAATTACATGCTAAAACAATATAATATAGTTAGCCTGATGATGACCTTTTAGTCGAGACATGTCGCTGCTGTATTAACCTAGCTCTGCTTTCATTAAATGTGATACATGTGGGGAGGTTTGGTGTTTTTAATATCTCTCCCTGTTAAACAAATTTGTTTTATCACCGTTTTTCTAAAATTTTCGATCAAACACGGTGTCTACACCTGTCTTATCTAAATGCCTTTTAATATAGGGTGTTTCATTCCAAACAACTACCATCCTATTTATCTTATCGTATGAGGTCAAAGTACAACTCATAACAGATAGCAGCGACTATTATGTTCAACAGACCTGGTACATCTAAATTAGCATTGTTTCTTATGGAAAGCTAGCACAAAACGGATGGTTTTTCCTGGTTATTGGAGGCCCCCGCAGGCAAGAGTTTAATTAGCGGTACGAGTAAGCCACATTAGGTGATAGCGCACGCTGTTGTCGTTTCATTAGTGGTTGGGAAGTGCTATCGTTATCAATGGAGAAGTTCATCATCAAGAGTGAGTCGACCCGGAAAATACGCCGCTTTAACCTTGAAGGTCGGCATATCGAGTTCAAACTAAAACCTGATAGTGAAACTTCGAATTTAATTGAAACTCTAAGAGACGGTATTAAAAATATCATCTCATATGCTACGAGAGATTTACAGTCAAACGATCAGGTGGGAATTACGTTTTGCGATGACTCATTTAAACGTGGACCGGGTTGGATGAATTTCAAAAAGGCATCGAGCATTACCTGGGAGGATGTATGGAATCTGATACTAAAAGTGTATCAATCGAATACGGATGGTTTCAGCACGGATACATTCTGTCTGGCTGTAACATCAGTACGCTTGCCTGTAGGTCGTGGTCGAGGCAGAAACTACATTTCGTTTGAAGAGGAGTGTTCGAAGCGTAGGGGGATAGTGCAAATAAAAAACAAGGACAACTTATGCCTTCCTCGCGCTCTCGTAGTAGCCATTGCACATGGCAAAAAAGACCCGGAGTATAGGGAAGTGCGATGTGATACCGGCCAATTACAGACATATAAGGCCATGCAATTGATGAAGGATGCGGGCATTAGTATACCCGAATGTGGGGGTGGAATACCTGAATTGCAAGCGTTTCAAAACCATCTCGGGGCTGACTGCTGTGTAGTTGTGTACAGCTATGGTAATAAGGGACGTGCAACGATTTTCAAAGGACCAGATGCGCCCCTTAAGCTAAATTTACTTTATCACGAAGGTCACTATAACGTGATAACCTCCCTGACTGCAGCATTTTGTTGTACTTACTACTGTGAGAGATGCCATACACCCTATAACGGTAAAGATCGTCATCGTTGTGGTGATTCATGCCCGTGCTGCAGGTATGAACCGCCCTGTGAAAAACAAGAAGTGGAGATCGATTGTGTCGAGTGCAATAGATCGTTTAGGGGTATCCCTTGTTATAATAAGCACAAATTAGAAACCTGCAAGTCTGTGCGAAAATGCCCCGAGTGTTTTAAAACCTATAACATAAAAGCTCGTAAGGGGAGACTCCACATATGTGGGGAGATTTTCTGTAAAGTGTGTAATGATTTCATGGCAACGGGACATTTCTGTTACATCAAGACTGACAGACGCTATCCAGACACTAAAAACACTCTGTACGTGTTCTATGACCTGGAATGTGAAGTGAAAAATAGTAGTGTCCATGAACCCAATCTGTGTGTGTTCGAACAGGTATGCAGTGAGTGTATAGAAGACAACGGTTCATTTAGATGCCAGGTGTGCGGCATTAGGCAGCAGATTTTAAAAGGGGCCAAGTGTCTAGAGGGTTTTGTGGTGTATCTTTTAGATATAAGAAAAAAATTTAAAAAGATTGTCGTGCTGGCCCATAACGGTCAGGCGTACGACCACCAGTTTATTCTAACCCATATTCTAAACTCAAAACTCAAACCAACGCTTATTATGCGAGGCACGAAAATCATACTTATGCAGCTGTGCAATATTAAATTTCTGGATTCTCTAAACTATTTCCCCATGGCATTGGCTAAATTACCCAAGGCTTTCGGACTCGGTGGAGATTATAAAAAGGGTTATTTTCCCCATCTATTTAATATAAAAGACAACGAATGTTACTTGGGGAAGCTACCAGATATAGAGTTCTACAGTCCGGATACAATGAAACCAGAGGATCGAGATCGATTTTTACAGTGGTACAGCGAGCACAAAAACAATACATTCGATATGCAAAAAGAACTAATCGAATATTGTGTTTCTGATGTGAAAATCTTGAAAGCGGCATGTTTAAAATTTAGGCAAATGTTTCTCGATCAGTGTGACGTGGAGCCTTTCCTGGAAGCTACAACTATAGCCTCTGCATGTAATTTAGTATATCGGCGTAAATTTCTTAAACCAAACACTATAGGAATTATCCCAAAGTCCGGCTATCGAATGGCTGATAACCAATCAAAAATCGCATTGCAGTGGTTATTGCGGGAAGAAAAGCAGCGGGGGATAATAATACAGAACGCATCACATGGCCGAGAGGCCAGCATAGGTGGTTTCAAGGTGGACGGATATTGTGATCATCAAATATTCGAATTTCACGGATGCTACTATCACGGCCATACATGTCTAAAACATAACCGCGACGAAGCGCTGTATGATGATCCATCGACTACTCTAAACACCCGGTATGAGGGTACTTTGGCAAAAACAGCAAGACTCAGAAGTATGGGGTATGAGGTGATAGAAATGTGGGAGTGTGAATTTCGAAGAGAGATGAAGCTAAACCCCGAGATTGAAGAGTACACATTTGCAACTCCTTTGAATCCGCGAGACGCTTTTTTCGGTGGTCGAACAGAGGCTCTGAAATTGTTGTATAGTATACGAGAGAATGAAAAAATTCATTATAAGGATTTCTGCAGTTTGTACCCATGGGTTTGCAAATACGGAAAGTTTCCAATCGGTCATCCTACTGTCTATGTGGGCAACGAAGATTGCAGTCAACTTGATTTACAGAGAACGGATGGTCTGATCAAGTGCAAGGTTTTACCACCACAAAGTCTCTATCATCCGGTACTGCCGGAAAAACTGAATAATAAGCTAATGTTCTCTCTTTGTCACGCGTGCGCGGCTGTTTCAAATACAGAAGAGTGTACACATAGCCAAGACGAAAGAGCTATAACCGGTACATGGGTACTGGATGAGTTAAGGGTAGCACTGGATCGTGGCTATCAGATTTTGGAAGTTTTTGAAATCTGGAAATACGACGTACAGATAGGCCTTTTTGCTGAATTTATAAACAAATTCTTAAAACTAAAGCAACAGGCTTCCGGTTGGCCTTCTGAATGTAAAACTCTCGAAGAAAAGGATGAGTATATTGAGCAGTATATGTCCCGCGAAAATATAAAACTAGAGTTCTCTAGTATTATCAATAACCAGGGGATGCGGTCGTGGGCAAAGCTGATTTTGAATTCCTTTTGGGGTAAGTTTGGCCAGAGGGAGAATCAACCCAAGACAGAAATAGTGACAGCACCGGACGCTCTGTACGCTCTCCTAGCCAACCCTTCTATTAACGTATGCCATATATTACCGATTAATGACGAGACACTAGTTGTTAATTGGGAACATAAAGAGGAGTCTTATGAATCACTGTCTACCGTGAACGTAGTTATAGCAGCCTTTACAACTGCACAGGCCCGGCTTAAACTCTATAGCGAGATGGAAAAACTTGGGGATAGGGTTTTATACGGGGACACAGACTCTATCCAGTACGTTGCCAAAGAAAATGAATACGAGCCTGCATCTGGTAACTTTCTAGGTGAACTCACAGACGAGTTGGAACTGTACGGTGTGGGCAGTTATATTACAGAGTTTGTTTCGGGGGGTCCTAAAACCTATGCCTACTCCGTTTACTCACCACTGAACCAAGAATATACCATCATATGTAAATTTAAGGGGATCACTTTAAGCCACAAAAATTTAAAGAGTGTCAACATGACTGTTCTGAAAAACATGATCCTGAATAGTGAGGATAATAAAGTATTATTAACAGACAAAAACATACGCAGAACAAGTGATCATTTAGTTGTAACGAAGGAGGAGTCCAAAACGTTTAAAATAACCTTTAATAAAAGGAGGTTGGTAGAGGATTACGACTCCGTGCCCTATGGATACAAAAAACCCAAATTAGATTGATATGTGTGTAGTGTATGATGTAACAATTGTATGTAATAACACCCTGTATATTGTATTATTGTAGCACAAGATGTTGCACTGTAACGCACGTTGCATAATTATAATAAAATGCTTGTAAAACAAATGTGTTTTATTCTAAACTGCATCGAACAAATCATCTCTATATTGATCACCACATCGAATTTGCCCATGAGCCCCTCTGAGGCCTCTCTTACGTGGTCAACAGGTTCAATGAGACTAGCAGCTATTAGTAAGGATAATGTGCAACGAATATACAACTAAATATACGTTATTTGTAACAAATCAAGCGATAATGTATTGGGGTCGGAGATAGCAATGTTAGGCTAGGTCAGGATTGTAAGCAAGAGTTATTTACAGGTAAACTAGTGTCATATGGAGATATGCTTAAGCACTGATTATAACATAATGTGTAATATAGTAGTTATGTTATCTTACCAGAAGGTCGTGATTTGTATGAAACGTGATGACCTAATTATGATATAAATGAACCGTGACGTACGAGACGGGTTCTATGAACTTTAGAAATAACTGTCATACATAATTATCTTATCGGACAGTGTGTTTGTTGTCCGTCGTTATTAATAATTATTGAGATAACGTACCGTAGTTAAATTTACTTATTTAAATCTAGGGATTTTTTCTCTAGTTACATGTACCTTATATGTAACACTGCGGCGACACAGGGGGAGGGAAAAGGTAAATGCACTTTTAAATGCACTTTCAACCCCGTAAATGCACTTTTAAATGCACTTTACCTGCATACATGTAACTTAAATGCACTTTGAACCCTTAAATGCACTTTTTACCTTTTACCTGAACCCCGTAAATGCACTTTTAAATGCACTTTCAACCCCGTAAATGCACCTGAACCCCGTAAATGTACTTTTAAATGCACTTTCAACCCCGTAAATGCACCTGAACCCCGTAAATTCACTTTTAAATGCACTTTTACCTTTATCTGCAACTTTTACCTGAACCCCGTAAATGCACTTTTAAATGCACTTTCAACCCCGTCAATGCACCTGAACCCCGTAAATGCACTTTTAAATGCACCTTTACCTTTATCTGCAACTTTTGACCCGGTTCCCACGCTTATCAGTCGACACTTCCGGTTCCCACGATGATAACAGATGACCTTGACCCCCGGTTCCCACGCTTATCAGTCGACAATGATAAGAGACGACCTTGACCCAGTTCCCACGATGATAAGAGATGACGTCAGGAGAAGGAGTGGGGGGCATCTCTAGTGGCCTCTTACCTACTTAGATAGTACACAAAACTTATATGTGAAGCTTCAAGGTCATACATCTTTTCGCTTTTGAGATATTCTGTTCACAGACACATACACACACAGGCACACAGACAGACCGATGCACAAAAACATATTTTTTGGGTTCAGGGGACTCTCAAACGTGAAGATCTGTTGAAAACGCAATTTCGAATTTTTGGGGTGAATTCAATACTTCCTTTATCGTAAAAGGAAGTAAAGTTGACTTCAAACAGACAAATCCATAGGTACAACCATATATATAATACACATATATTGCTGGTAGGGCCTGGAAACTGCAGAAAACATTACGGCGCCGACATAGTCTCACTTAGAGTATAACGCATCTCGTGCGCATGCGTAGGAATTCGAACTCCGCCTTTAGAGGCGAATTTTAAACTTGATCACTTCGCCATTGGGCGAACGACGCCGCCGCCCTTGCGCACCGATCACCGTTATACATTGAAGAGTTGGTTGTCTGTCTCACTTCCTTGGCAAGTTTCCCACCCATAGCCGCTAGCAATATAGTAAGTATTAGATATATGGGTACAACAGTACCTACATAAATGCTATATAAATCACAAATATTTGTCCAATATTTAGTTTTTTATTTAATTGTTTGCAGTAAAAATGTGCTTGCTCGTGTAGAAAATGTTGCATGGTATATATATATATAGGTACCGTGTGTCCACAGGGTTTCGCACCATGAAACCAGAGCAACGTTAATTTATCCCAAAGATCAGCTCTTGCTTTTACGAAAACAGCTTAATGACAAACCCTATTATATTTATTTTTCTATGGCAATACGATTAGTCGTATTCAACTTGACGTATGGTGTCAAATTCGACGATAGCAGGTTAGGTTTTGCGTCAGTTTTGACACAGACTGACGCAAAACCCACCTGCTAACCTCAAATTTGACATAGACTTACAGTGCCACCAACATACTATTCATACGTTGTATAGCCATGGCCATTCAGAAACGTTCCAAGGCACTTTATTTGTGACTTGCAAATTCAATTTTAATGGTCAATGCTTAGCAACCGTTTGACTATCAATTGCCACTGGAAGAGTAGATCTTTAAAATAAACTAGCATCACTCCAGCGCCATGGTGCGTAGTCTCGTGGACGCACGGTATATGCACATCGCGGAAGTAAATCGTGTTTTAGTCCTTACATACATTTTTATAGTAATGCCGGCATTAAAATAACCACTTTACTCCCTTGGTGCATACAGAATTATTGTAATAATCGCTTCTATAACAACAATTTTCTAACAAAATCTTGGAACTAGCCATATAATTTCTTGATCACAAAACGACCGCTTCTTTAGTACTAGCTGGAACTTAGTTTATGATTTCGTTGATAATAAAATTTTTTTGCTATAATTATACATTCGTGGTTGAAGCCCACATTTGAAGTTAAATATAAAGTAATTAAAATTTTAATATTTGGTAGTCGCCTAGATAAAAGTAAGAATTCCATCTGTGAAGTACAAATTATTTTGCGTTAAATTCAGATTTTGCTTCATCATTTTAAGAGATTCCTTGATTTGATCGAATTTCTAGTGCTGATATTTTCTTATTAAATAGTAAGGATGGAATTTTCATCAAAAAGATTTTCAAACGGATATTGCATATCATGATAATATTCGTTTTGTGTTAATCTCTCGCTACCTTGCCTGAGGTTCCACATCAAGATCTAGAAATTGCCACTACTCCCGCCTTGGCTTTTAGAACTTACCTTTTTATTAATTAATATTTATAATGTTGACGCTATTTATATACAATAATTATTTCAATATACCTTGCAGAATACGAGGTCACTGATAAAAGTATATTATGAAAACTACAAAACTTAAACATGCAATTTCGTAGCTGCATTCTAAAAATTATTAAAACAATTTTTGAATTACTTATGCAGTTTCTACACATGCACTTACATGTACCTGATTTAGTAGTAACTATTACCTCTTTTGTAACTTTGTAACTGATATCTGCAGTAAAGTATGGACAACAGGACAATGGCCAGACGACTGGTCCAAATCCATCCTAATTGCTCTTCACAAAAAAGGATCGACAAGTAAATGCGAAAATTATAGGACAATTGCATTAATATTGCATGCAAGCAAGACTATGTTGAACTTAATTATTAATAGATTAAAAAACTATTTAGAATAACAAATATCTATATTTCAGGCTGGTTTTAAAATAGGCAGTGGCCCAAGAGAGCAGATACATAATTTGAGGAAAATTATTGAAAAGTGTAGGGAATTTAATGTAACTACATATTTTTATGTAATGGCTATATAAAGCTACACGTTGGACTATCCATATATTGTATGAAATGTAATGCACCACTTTAAACTAGCCCTTTATTAATGCAATGCCCTTTCTAATTAAATAATAATTCCTTTTTAAAATCAAGTTCTCTTATCTCAGGTGGTTCGCCAAATCAAGATCTCTATTAATTGAATATTAATTACAGTTAATGAAATTTGCTGTCAAACCGATTTTCAAAACTTATCAAGCCAGGTATTAACAATTGTATATTATCTTAACACACATATTAATCAATTCTCCTAAGTAAGTAATAAATCAAGTCTATTTGAACACCTTCTTGTACTAATTGTTATTAAAAAAACTTTCATTAACTCTTTACACAAACCTTGATACTTTCTCTTGTTTTTCCTAACAAACTGCAACCAACAACGGATCCCAATATTGTCAGACTGCAAAACTTACTGCTCACTCCTCAAACAGTGGCACCTAGGATGGCACGTAAACCCCTTTGACTGCATCCATCCAGAATATCACCCGCACTGCTTACAGAATCCAATCCTCCCTCCTTGCAACCGTCACCATCAAAGCATTCAACCTCTGGTAAGTTCCAATCTTATAAAGTTCCAAATCTAATCTTGTTCCTTTTTATAGCTATTCCGATGTCTACAGCAACACTTACAACTTATCCAAATCAATTAGTTACTTGTAAGAATCTCCAATAATATCTTGTATACTCTCCATTCCTAATGTATTCAATTAATATAACTTTCTGTATGTTTATTTCCAATTGACTGTACTTGTATAATCTCTTGACCAATTATGTACCTCCATAAGTTCCAATTAACATTTTCATTTTATCTCACCACGCCGATTTGTTTTTTAAATTTGTATTTACCAAAATAATACAAATTTAGGCATAGCTTTCTAGTTTTATTTACAAAAAAATTTAATTCAGAAAATACATGTTTGTTTTTATGAGTTGTTTAATATAACTTCATTAAACAAAATTTTCATTTATGTTAGATACAATTCTTATTGCACACTTATTTATTTTAAAAATTCCTATTATTAAATGCTATTAATTATTATCATTCTAACAAATACATTTGTCAATTATAACCTTGCACTTTATCAAAATTTTCTGTAACTATTAAATTAGTATTCATGTAATATCAAAATCTCCTCTCTCATTGTCTCAATTAAATTTATTTATAATGTTTAAAATTTAACACCCATCAAGATTTAATTATAGCAATCTTCCAAATTTATTCGTTTTAAATATTTCTTTATTGTATTTGATTACACTGCCTCATGTATCATAACAATATATATGTTTTTTGGATTATGCGAAAACGTTTGACTGCATAAAATCGGACAAGCTGTGGAAAGTTTTAATCGAAATGGGTACCCCCCAACATTTGGTCTATATGGTTTAACAATTATACGAAAATGGTACAGCACAAGTGAGGATAAACGACATGCTCTGAGATATATTTACAAAAACGTGTTAGACAAGGTTGCATATTATCCCATATTATCTTTAACATGTACGTGGAATACATCATGAGAAAAATGTTAGCCCAATGGAATGGTGGAATCAAAATCGGTGGCGTTACAATCAACAATTTGAGATACGCCGATGATACAGCTTTAATAACTAAAACACCGGAAGGAATGAAGGAACTATTAGACATCGTAGAGCAAGAAAGCAGTAAACTAGGACTAACAATCAATAAAAGTAAATGTAAAATAATGATAATAACAAGACGAAACGTAGAAATAGACGAAAATTATTTTGGAGAGATAAAAATGACAAACCAATACATTTATCTCGGCTGACTCATTGAAAATACAGGAAACTCTTCTACCGAAATAAAAAGAAGACTAACAATGGCAAGAACTGTGGTGAATAAGCTGCAAAAGATCGGGAAAGACAGGAATATAACAAAGATGACAAAAATCAGGATAATGAATACACTTGTATTTCCGACAGCACTGTACGCCTCGGAATCGTGGACAATGAAAACAGTAGATAAACAAAAGATCAATGCTTTCGAAATATGGTGCTGGCAAAGACTGTTAAGAATAAAATGGACAGAACATCGTACCAATAACTCAGTTATACAAGAAATAGGAGTTCCACAGAGACTGGTCAATACTGTACAAAAAAGAATATCACAATACTTTGGGCATGTTTCCCGTAGGATTGAGGACAATTTGAAACAACTGGCTGTACATGGGAAGGTAGAAGGAAAAATACCTAGAGGTAGATCGCCAAAAAGGTGGCTAGATGAAATTAAAGAACTAACTGGAAACAATCTTGAAGAAAACATCAGACTGGCAGAGAATAGAGATGGTTGTAGAAACATCATAAACCGACATACCAACTAATTATTTTGCACATATCATGACTTTCGGATTCGAAGAATTACGACAAGAGAGAGAGAGAGGAAGAGATTACCATTTTTAACCAAAACGGTATTTAAGGTAGTAGAATATACAAGCTCTAAACAACGCACCTTGGGATTTTTATTTCTCAAGAATATTGGAGATGATTTTCACTGCCGTGGTTAATTAAAGCTGTAAGCAACTATATTGCAATTTTCAATTAGCATGAATACCACCTAATTAAAACTCAGTATGAAAAGTATATGGCGAAGTGTTAAATTAATTTGTCATAAAAGGTAGCTTCTAGCTTCGGCAAAAATTATGTTTAGGGAATTGACAAAATAATGAAATACTTAGTTCGTACAAATACAAAAAGGAACCAAAACTGCGTATAGTCTCAATTTAGTGATTTCTGTGTCCCAAGAAGTTATAAACGGAGAAGAGAACTGTCAATTAAAAATATTGCACCCCTGAAAGATTGGGCAATGGGCAGTAAACATGCGACACAAAATTGGAAAGAGTATAGAGAAACTGACAAGCTATACTAAAAACTATTTGGAATATGACAGCTAAATTTTTACAAAGAAAATTACATCGAGAATTTTCTTTTGATCCTTGCAACAGCAGTAGGAGGCTGTGATGCAAGAAATGCTAAAGGAATAAAACTGCAGGCGATTCCGAACCTAACGAAGCAAAGTTCTGTAGCACTAACTGAAAATGCGCATGCATAAAATGTGGAACTATGGAACGAAAATACGCCAGAAGGTTTAAAACTAAAATTCTTGCATATTGTACTGTTAGAACTGACTTGGAGAGGCGGAGAAAGAGTGACTTGTTTCGTAGACTACGTTAATGTAGAAAATGGTAATAATAGTAAATCTAAAGCGGATTGAATAGAGCACAGTGATTAATAAAACATGCCTAGCAGGTGCAAGCCCAACAGTAAATGGTTAGTCACAAATCCAGACGAATAAAAATGTGGAGTAAGATTGTACCAAAAATTATCAAAAAGGGATTCCTCAATAGAATAAATAGACTATTCAAGGAAACAAATCCTAATTAGGGTTCCGAAAATCAGAAATGGTACTTCAAAACACCAACAAGAAAACTTTATCTCAACATGGACGAAAACCGGGCTGCTGAAAAAAATGGATTGGACGTTAGTAATAGAAAAAAACTCAGGGGTCGATTTTAGGACCCTTGTTGTATACCGTTTATACATCAAATTTCTATAAATCTGCTACCTATTGTAAAATGCACATGTATGCCGATGATAAGTTAATAATATTTTGTTCGACTTCCTTTTGGTTACCAAGAGCTTCTATGATGCAGTCCGGTATGTTATATAATATTCTCTGGTGGATGTATTTGTCGCAGTCTATCATTATGTTTTGCACACTCAATGGTACATTGCATATGTTACAGATCGGTTGTTCTTGTTATTGGAGTAGGTAGTTATGTGTTGCGTTGATATGTCCAACCCTTAGTCTGTTGAGTGCTGTTCTTACTTTGCGAGGTTGGTTGTTAGTTGAGTTCCACTTTTTAGTTTTATTTTTTATGACTCGTAGCTTATTATCTTGTATTATTTGTGGTTTCAGTATGGGAATTACAATCGATTTTCTCCATTCTTGTAGAAATTCCCCGCTTATCCAAATATGGTTATACAGTTGTAGTAGTGTTTCTTTATATGTTTCTGGTAGGCGTTTCAACATTTCGTTGTGGATATTGTCTGGACCAGTTGAACTGTTGTTAGCGTTGTCAATGGCTAATTGTAGCTCTAAGATTGCGAGTGTTTTATTATATGGTTTGTCAGGTCATTTTGTATTTTAATTAGCCACCTAGGCTTTAGGGCAGCGTGCCCGTATGTTAAACCCTTTTAGTTACTTATTTGGCTTCATCGCCTAATTCCATAATAATGATTTTGCACGTATTTGGCCTCAAGCGCAGTATTTCTCGTCATCTGGGACACCCCTTTGTTGGTACTTTGACAGCCGGGTGTTAACGCTCGCAAGATTTCCGAACCTTCTAGAAAGTACGCTGTTGGTGTGACTGCGAGGCCTCGCACTCTCTTTGTCACCGGAACTTATTTGTTTTATTGTTTGCATCGCCATTAGCTGTCGAGAGTCACGTGGTAACGCCGTTTTGGCTCACGCCACTTTCGGCGATCTAAGAGGTCGGATAGTGTGTGTGTTCGTGCGGCGCTCCCGCCCTTGGCGGGGGCGTCAGCCTTTTCCCGTCTCGTGCTGCTTCAGCAAGTGTTTGATAAACTGTTTCGCCTTAAGCGAGAGTGGCAGTTCAACTCAGGCCATTGAACAAGGGAGGTGTGTGTCGTTTAACGGCGATCTTATTACGCCAAGGCGTAGGTGTGATGGAATCCCATGCCCGGTTCTACGTCGTCACGTAAGGGAGTATTCCCTTTAGGTCGTTGTGTGAGGATTCCGTTGAGGTAGGACATCACTTGGGCTAGTTTTGCCGTTGTAGCGGCGTTTGTTGAAGCGCCAGCCTTTGTCGCCATTTTGGGCGCATCCAGACCATTCACACGTCGGCCGTTTTAGCGGCGAATTAATTGCCACAGGCAACCTGTTTCCCGCCAGCTGGACCGCATGCCGATCTCTTGGGCCGTCACCAATAAAACTAATGTATTTGTAACCATTGAATCATACTAACTTCTTGTGCGCGAGCTTTGCGCTTAACCATGTGAATAATTGCTGAACTCTTGGCATACGTGCTGTAAGGCGGCATCGCCAGTGTGGTCGCAGTAAAATTATCATGTGAGCCAGATCACTTCTTATTAGGGCGGTACCAAATTCCCCAAGTTTTGTGCGAGACCTTTAGTATGTTAGCAACGGCGTCGTGTTCGGCTCGTTGAGTGTTACACGAAGTTATCGATCGCTTGGGCGGCGTAGCACCAGCTGTGCCATATTCTAAATTCGCCTGCGGGCGTTAGGCTATGTAAGCCCCCTTTTCGGCCAAATATATCTCAGTAACGCGGCCCCTTTTTGCCTTGCGAATTGGGTTTCTAACTAATTCGCCGCATCTCTTTGCGGCGCCGGATTCTGCCGACAGCTACGCTGTTCGCGTCGCCTTTGCTGTTGCGTAACTCGATTTTTATGAACAAACGTTCCCTTTGTGGGACTCATATGTCAAACTGCTCTTGATTTTGTACAGTTATGGGTGTTGTTTAGTAACAGTAGTGCGCCCATCAGCTGATGCTTATTTATAAGAATTAACGCAATGAATGGAATAATAGACGCTTATCTAATTAAGAGACGCTTTATTCTTGGTCGATTTGTGCATGTTCTGTTTCAGCGTGCGCCCATCATTGAGAAGATAAATGTACGGTGGGGCGTGTGAGGTCAGAGCGTGCAGGTAAGCTTGGTGGTGACATTGCCGTGGCTGAAAGAGCCCCACTTCATGATCTAAGTATTTTTGCCATCACGAAATCGTTGTGTGAGTTTATAATTCACGAGTACTCCTATCGACGGAGTGTCTTGAATACTTCGCCCCCGTCTAACCGCCCAGGCCCGGTTATTCGGGTTAAGACAGGTTTGGTGGCGCCCTCTTTATTTTACAGTTATTTACCGACCCTCTGGTCGTTACCCTTAGATAATCTCGTTAAGAACCCGCCCAACTCCACTGAAAGTCTAGCCGGCCTATCTTGTTGCGGCTGGGTAGCGGCCTAGGAGAACTTTCGTCCCGATTTCGTTCATTACGGCACGCGCCGGCCGTTTCGTTTATGTATGAGCCGGTGCGGTGTCCTAAAGTCAGTTCAAGACCGTAACAGGTTCTTCATCCGAAAATATGTTTATTTGTAATGTATGGTAAGTGTATAGCTAACATTTCTACAATCTGTTCTTGACAAGTTATTATGTTATTCTGTCGTGTTTTTAATCCTGTTATGTGGAAATTGCAGTATCTTCCTTTTAAACTACGTATTTTTTGCCACACACCTTTCGTCGAGGTTTGAATGTTGATGGTATTAATGTAATTGTTCCAAGATTCTTCTTTACTGGTCTTTATGATTCTTCTGGATAATGCTCTATGTTTTCTAAACTTTATTAAGTTCTCAGTCGTTTTTTGTGTTTTATATAGTTGAAAGCTTTATGTTTCTCGTTGATGGCATCTGCGCATTTTTTACTCCACCATGAAACTATATTTCTAGGGTGATCCTTTTTTCTTAGGAATAGTTGCTAAAGCTGTATTTATTATATTTTGGGTAAAGGTTGAACATATGTAATCCACAGTTTCTAATCCAGAAAAGTTTAGACGTAATTCTGCAAGAGCAACTGTTTCCAATTAACTTTCTGTAGTTTCCATTTCTCCGAAGGCGAGTTGTTTATATTTTCCGGAATATTTGTTGTTAGTGTTATTGGAAAATGATCGCTGTTTTGCCAACTATTATCTGTTTTCCAGGTCAGTAAAGATGCTAGTTGAATATGACAGAAAGAAAGATCAATTGCAGAAAAAGAATTTGTTCCTGTACTAAAGTGAGTAGGGCTTCCATCATTTAAGAGGATTAAATCATCAAAATTGTCGAGGGTATTTTCAATTACTCTTCCTTTGCTGTTGGTTCATTCACATCCCCATAGTGGATTGTGTGCGTTAAAATCTCCTACGATTATATACGGAGCGGGCAGTTGTTCAATAATTGGTTGAATTTCGTTGTATGTTAGTGTATGATCAGGGGGGATATACAAATTGCATATTGTTATTTTGTTGGGAATCCATACTTCGATCGCGAGAACTTCTAAATTGCTGGTTAATTGAATGGATTGGTAATATAAATTTTGCTTAATTCCTATGCTAACTCCTCCACTGTCGTGTGCTGCAGTTCTGTTTTTGTTTATTAAATTATATCCCTTTAGATAAGCTGGTTTTCCATCTTTTAGGTGGATTTCTTGCAGGCATATAATATCTGTTTCGTAGTTTGATACTAATAGTTGAAGGTCGGTTAGATGTGTATAAAAGCCGTTACAGTTAAATTGGATTAATAGCATATTTTGTATAAATAGTATGAGTCTGAGTCGTGAACTTGCGACTCAGATGCCGAAGTATGGTCTGTTAACGTACAATTTGGTTTTAATTGTTTTTTAATGTTGCTTATTATTCGAGTAAATCTATATATTATTTTACGGTGTGTCAATACACTGTGAAAGTCTTGAAGGGTGGCTATAAGCAGTTCAACATCGGTCATAAAATTTCTTGCAGTTTGCAAAGGGTTTTTAGAGGAATATATTTTTATTATAAACTTCTCAATTTCTTCGTAAGTAAAATTGTATTTAATTTTGTCTTCCTTAATAAGTGCTTCGATAGGTGTAATTAATTCTTGAAGGGTTGGTTCATTTTGGTATACGTCGGTTTTTACTTTCTTATTTTTCTGTGATGTTGGTTTCACTTTCTTTTTTTTTACTTGTGGTAAATTTTCTTCGTCTGATGTATGCATTTCATCCAAATTGTTTCTTTTTGGGTTTTCTTTACTTAGTTTATTTAGGTTTATAAACGGGTCAGCGGTTTCTATTACTGAGGTGTCTATTGTTTCTTTAGTGGTAGACGGCAATGGGCGTTTTCTAGTATTGATATTAGTGGATTGCGGTATTTCGCTCATAGTACTGCATTTGGAAGAAAAATGTCCCAATGTGTTACATTCAAAGCATTTCGCTTGGTCAAATTGCAAAAAAATGCGATAGTTATCTCCTTCATAATTTATTATTATTGAATCCGGAAGAGTTGTATTTTCTTCTGCCATTATGTATGCAAATCTTCGGAAGCTTACAACATGTGCATATTAAATTTCCGAAAATCCTGCTTTTATAAAGTATACTGGTGAGGTTGTTTTAATGTTTAAATTGTGCAAAGATCGTTCTATAACTTCATTTGGGATTGTTGGACATACATTGGATAAGACAATTTTCTTAGTGGGTGTAACTAATCTTCTGATATTGATTTGATATTGCTCTATTTAAATAGTTTTATGGTCTTTTAAAAACTCGTCAACTAAAGTTTTGGATGATAAGTACATACAAATTCTCTCGTTGGAAAGTCGTGATGCTGCCAATATGTTTTTTGGGTGTACTACTTTGCCTAATGCGTATACATATTCCTTTATTTTTATGCCTTCCGCGGCGTTTAAAATTATCCCCTGTTCTTTTTTCGGATATTGATATTTATTTTTAGTAGCAGTGGAATACGATTTGTCGAATGTGATATTAATATTTTCGGTAATGGTGTTGACCTGCATTGTACTTTTATCAGCTGCACTTCTTTGGCTGGACGCACAGCTGAGTTCCGATACATTTATTCCCATAGCGTCAAATTAAACTGGCTGAATTGAACTGCCGTGGGCCAATGCCCAGGCATACTACAATTCGTTTTGTGGGATATGTAAAAGTTAAAGTGGTGGAGGGTTGAGGGTTTATTAACAGCGGTATTGATAGTAACTCCGGGTATTGTAGGAAAGGGTTTTGTAGGGTGTACTAACCTGATTATTTGATTGTAAACTACGAGCACGAGTGATTGTACGTCTTCACGTCAAACGAACACAAACTCTCTCCACGTATGATTTAAATGAACTTCTGTACAGCACGGACTAAAATTAAATCCAACAAAATCGTGTGCTATTTTATTTGGCAGATAATCTAATTTATCAAATATTAAAAATTTGTTACGTATAACCATTAATGACATTGAAATTGCAATAAATACACAAGCAAAAAATGTAGGATTGATAATTGACAATACTTTTAGATATCGGCCTCATATAAACAAATGTATTCAGAAAGCGTATTTAAATTTAAAATTGTTATATCCACACAGATCTTATTTAAATAAGATTCAGAAAAAAATGCTCTGCGATTCCCTTGTATTATCCCAGTTTTCATATTGCTCTGAAATTATAGGTCCTTGCTTAGATGTTGATACCAGAAATAGAATGCAGAGGGTGCAAAATTCATGTTTTAAGTACATTTACGGTATACGCAAATATGAGCACATTTCACATACGTTGCGGGAAACAAAGTGGCTTAATATGAAAAATAGGTGCTTATCACAAACTGCATGTTTTTATCATAAATTGATACTTTGTAAAACCCCACCATATCTCTATAATAAAATCACCTTCAGGACGGACGTGCATAGTTTAAATTTGACGTTTAGAGGTTTAATTACGCCACCCCAACACCGAACCGCTTTGTTTAAAAGATCGTTTACATTCAATATCAGTAAAGTATATAATGAGTTACCATTTTCATTCAAAACCCTTTCTGTTAAACAATTTCGAATAAAGTTATTTAATTTGTATCTAAAATCTCAAGAAACATGAGCGACCTAATTCAAGCAACTTTTTAAATTTATCACTATTAATAAAACAAAAATTGTGAGTTTGCAAGAATTGCTCGGACTTGAAATGTATTTGGAAACGACGGGCTTGTATTTGTATTTTGTGTTTGTCATGTGTATTACTTAAACTTAAAAATTTAATTTATAGTTGCAAGGTTCCGACGAAAAACAGTTGTACTGATCTGGACCTTGAGATTTTTTAAATATTTGAATGTGTATATGTGTTTTTATATATCTGTTTATTTTCAAAATAAAAACAATTATTATTATTATTATTATCATGAATGATAATCAATAATATTGGTGTAAATAGCGCTATTATATAACTGAAGCGACTGTTACATTCCAGTAAGTAAACTAAGTTTTCCAAATTGTACTTCGAATTAAATTTTAAATTCAGTATTTTTTTATAAGTAATTGTGTGTATTAATAATTATTGTTATTCATTTAGAGAGAACTTATCTTTTCAAATTGTCAGTGGGCAGTGATACATTTTTACAATTTTGAGAAATAGCATCTCTGCAGTGCGTTACCTTTCGCACTTTCAGGTTGTTATTTGTCAAAATTATCACTGAACTTAGTGAACTAAAACTGATAATACTTAGAAATCATCATAAAGAAATTCGTTTTAATTCATATTGTACTGTACTGTTCTATTTATTGGACTAAATTTCAGTGCGCTAAATGGAACATTATTCTAAGGTGCTACATTACAGTACTGTATTCTTTAACTATGGAAATGCGACACAAGGTGATCAGATTATTTTTATTCCATTAACCTTAATCAAGACCTCAAAATATGAGACACAATATGAACTGAAACGTTGTAGCTTACGTTATACGTCCAGTAAATTGTTCACAGTACTCGTTTCCATATCCAAGACTTGACCCTTACGTCGCCTCGTTCACAAACATCGAAATGTAAGAACCCATTTGCTAGACTTGTAAATAACTATCATTTTGATATGACATTGAAAAAGATTAGATAGTTATAATGTCCTAATATCAACAAACAACCTAATATAAATTTCAAACTACATCTGATGTTTTCTACATCCTCAAATTTAATTCAAGAATTCAATCAAATATCGCCATTCAATACAATTACAATCGTTTAAAATTAACGTCGATGGTTTCAATTCTGTAAATCAATTTTATTACTTTGATATTGTCTATAGCATGTAATCAACATCAGAATAACTAAAAACTCGTCCATTTATAAGAATATTTAGAAAAATTTGGTTATTTCCATAATAGTCAGTTCTTTATCAAGAAATAACTAATACTAATTTTTATATCTGGTCCCGCTCTATATAGGCAGTATTTAAGACAACTTAATTTACAAAAGGATTCCCTAATCTTTTGCTTAATACTTTTCGAAGTAATTCTATATAAGGGGCCTGAAATGTGAAATTGGAACCGAAATGAAAAAAGAAAAAAGAACGGCAAGCACTAACGCAAAAGAAATAGTGCAGCTAATATCGAGCTGCATTGAGAGCACAATATTTTATTAAAGACCTTTTATTCCAATGTTAGATTATATGTAGCAACAAATAAAGCTATAATTAATTGTAGTTGCACATCTACTTAATGTAAAGCAGTAACTCGTCTGTGGTTGTAGTGGAACAGGATTATAGGAATATTAGTTCTTTGGTAGAACAAAATACAAGTATTAGAGTTTTATAGCTCCTTGCTGAAATACGATTTTCAGTGTAGTTTTATTAAAATGATAGTAGTACATATCAATATCTATTAAATTTTTAAAGAATTTCTTGATGGAGCCATAAGTCAAAGTCGCCATGATTTCTGGGGTAAATAATACTGAAATAGAAATCATAGGTTGGCATGAACTACTCAAATACACACTCTAAACAAATACTGATAAAATCTATGATGCGCTTTTGTAATCAATTTCGTACGGCAGCGACTGCGGGTGATTTCTGAAAACCGCCTTTACAATTCCGTTTATATTCCCAAACACTGTCATGTATCGTTGTTCACTTGTTCAAGATATATAGCGTCAACATTAGCTTTATAATAAAATGGATTTTGGTTGCCTCCATATAATTTTAAAACCTGTTGTTTCAAGGAATTTACTATTTTTCTTGAAGCAGTCTTTTTACCAAGATCTTTATACTACTTTGTAAGTGGATGACCAAATTATTATAAACACTTTGAATTTGATACAACTTCTGAACTGATAAGCATATGCACCTACCAATACAATGTACTGCATTTTCGGTTGCATATCATTCATTCGTGAATTTTATCTGATTTTAGGCGGGAAGAACCAGTTTGTTAGCATTATCGGTTTTAAAGTTCCAATGCAGATATCAAACTTTTGACAGTTTCGTAGAAAATTTCAACGGTGATACATTATAGCGCAACTGTATACCTAATGTAGCTACTCACACGGATAACAAGCACGCTGTCACTCGCTCGTTAGATACTGTGCTCGCATGTAAATTTCTGCTAACGATCGAGCATTGCACAGCTTTTGATGGTATTCTGAATCATAGATCTTTAATAGAAGGTTCTTAAATATAAATGGCGTTGCTGCTTTTCTTTGCGGGCTAACCTCGTTATGAATTATAACGGGCTGTCTAACATCAATGCCATAGCAACATATGTTTGTTGCTATGGTATTGACGATAAGCTTAAAACCCGTAAAGAGGTCTTTTACACTTAGAAACGGAGTTCAGTAAAAACGCGTTTACGATTTAGATTATCATAAACACCATATAAAGCATAACTGCTCCGTATAAAACTGACAGATGTGATATCTGCATTTTAATATTAAAAGTGATAGGAAACTGGTTCCTTTTACCAAAGATCAGAATATCACAATGTACGTATATTCAACCAGACAAGCAAAACATTGTACTGGCACCTGCGTATACTTACGTTTCAAACCATGATCAGTTCAGACACTATTCAAAGTGTTTCTAATAATTTGGCCACCCACTATAACTCCAGGAGGTTCTTTCCTGTTCTCATGCCATTGTGAAGACACCAATATTGGATCACCCTTTAAAAGCTTACCTTTATGTTCTTTAATTGTTGCATGTATGCAGATAATGTAAAATGGTGAAGCATGCCTACCTGGAGTTGGAGGAATGATCTGAGAATCTACCAGCTGAATTTTCTTTTGGTTTTCAACCTTTGTTTTTGCTTCACTATTTCCGGTTTTGGTATTAATGTGTTCTATAAAATAGGACTACTTTTTTCTTCGATGAATTAAACTTTTTAATAATGTATACATGCTACACTGACATGTTTTTGATTGAAAAAATAAATGGTAAACTGAGGATTAAAATGCTGGATATATGTACATTTCTTAGCTGCTCCTGTTCTATATTGAAGGGCTACATTTCTGTCAGTGAACGATAGATTTTTTTTAGTTTAGGTTTTGAAGTATTATACGTCAATTTTTAGAAAAGAATTTATACTGACTATAATTTCTTCTCCATCTAAACTGTTTGCCTTTTATTGTATTTTCTGCGCCTCTCCCTGTTGGCAGAATTTCATCGATGCTGTTTTTATAAGTTTCGCACCTACTTTAAGGGTGTTTTTTACTGTACATAATTCTTCTTCTCATCATTATTAAAAAGTGATACAAGTTTCTTTCCCAGTTCTGCTATAGTTCATTGATCATGTTCCAAATGTGCAGCTACTTACAGTCTGGAATTATCTGGTAATTTCTAACTTTAACTGTGGATATAGTTACTTAGTTAATATTTTGCCATAGTTTCCACATATTTAGCATAGATAACTTCAATTATGTATTTACTTTAACTTAAAGAAGTGAGTAAAAATAACAACACCAAACAACAACAAATTTTCCACCTTTGAAGCGTTAAGGAAATGGAAGGTATTCGAATCAATAGAAGTATTCCTTACATATACTTCTTTAAGTGAGTGACAAAAGGGTCGATCTTCATTTCTTCAAAATTGTGATTTGTTAAAGCTTTTTCATAGATTTCAAGAGGCATTAGTGCACTGAAGAACGATCCACATATTTGTTAAGATTTTAATAAAAATTATTTTTAAGAGAATGAAGTAGATACCCAATTTATGTAGAATGCAAAAGCTACTATATCGCTTCTTATTTTTCTGTAGCTCACTCTGGGGCGTAATTTTATATATATCAATATTACACAAAAAATTGCTACAAAAGAGTTATCTGTCTTCAAATCGTAATCTTTTGAAAAACCCTCTATAGAACATATTATTCAGATCTTGACTCAACAATCACCTAGAATACTCAGAGTGAGTTAAAGTACGTATTACATCGATTTCCTTTAAAATTATTAACTGACACAACTTTAAGAAGATAAGGAACTAAAAATACGTACCGAACAAAAAATTATCAAAACAGTTATCAAGGAGTTGATCACTAAATTGGCAATAGCCATTGCTGCTGCCAAGTAAAATACGGATTACACAGCATTGTTTGTAGATTTCGAATAAAAGCTACCTCTTTTTCACTATCATGCAGGTTAGTTACTAGCGGACGTTATCTGCGTACATTATAGAAAATCTGCAAAAATCGTTAGTTCTTGGTCATTGGACAGATAATACAGCCAAAAAAAATTCACTGAAATTTTATCTGTTTTGGAGCATTATATAGCTGCAGTTTTCCAAACACTATTAACACATTACACATGTTCAGCTATGGTTGTTGGAGTGGCAAGCAGAATAACAGTATGTTGAAATTTTGGCAATGTTTCACATTTAACAGGCAGTTTGAAGAAATTTATCACTATTTTCCCTTTACTTATTGGGCAGTTTTTTTATCTTGTAGTGGCTTTATTGACAAGAAGAAAAAATGGGTGTTGAGTCTCAATAGTATACATTTTAAGTTTTATTTCAACAACGATCGGTGGTATATCATCTGTCACATTTTAGAGAAATGTAATATTCAAGAGCTATTCATATATCCAATCGAACCCTAGAATACTACAAACCTGTAATAGAAGATGACAAATTAAATAGCTAATCCTAAGACAGAAGTTTTTACGCTTTTCTTAGAAACGTGATTACAAGTAACAACCTTCATCTAGCATCCTGCTGTGATTGAAACCTTCCAAATAGGAGTGATCGACAGGCAGTTACCTAGTGGAGCGCAATCCTGACAGATATACGTTGAGGTAAGTGTTTGTCTCATTACACGACTAATGAGATTTGGTATATACCGTTAAAATAATCCCCAATCAGGGCCTGTTTTGAATTCTGTAGTAAAATGATCAAGTTTATTCAATTGTATTAAACCACCCTTAATTTACTAAGTGCAAATTTAAACGACTCTAAATCAACCCTCAAAACTCAGGTGTTTAAAGCTGCCTATAAATCAACTTTAGCACATTAACCATTTGTCGTTTCAATAGTGTAACCATCGTCGCTCGTAAACTTAACAAAACCAATCTCAGAGGAATAGCCTAGAAATCCCGGCTTTTTTGCCCTCTAAGTTCTTAGGTCTACTTATTGGGTTTGCCATAAATGTACAATAAATTCTTACCATGCCATCGCCAATATTATTAACGACACATGGCACCAGCGCCGTGGATCCCGTCTGCGAAGTCACAACGGTGCTGTTTTCCGTGGCAAAGTGAACCGGAGGGATTTCCTCGAGCGGTGGAAACGAGACCCCTAACTCGTTCAAATCGTCTGCAAGGTCCCCATCGACATCTGGAATCAATAACGTAAGTCAGAATTACGTGAAAATTTTGCGCGAATCGGTACATACGCTTCAATGCTCTTAGAAAGTTTAGCAATTTCTAAGATAAGCTCCCTTTTTATTTGCTACCCTACTTTGCTATAGTTTGCATTTAAATCGTTGAATCTGGAAATCTACTTTTTGCTCCATTTTTAAACTGATCTCGCTTTGAAATAAATATTTCTAGAGGATAGATCTTGTAGTTGTACAATGGCTGCATATCAGAATCGTATATTAACAACCTAATGAAATACTTTAGCTGAAATATATCTTACATTTAAACTCGGCCAAAAGTAACTCTAAGTATAAACGTCGTCACTTTAGAGCAAATAAATTACTTACGAACTTTCCTGATTAATTTAGTAGGAAAGTTAAATGTATATTTTAACTACGCTGTCGTGGTTTTCAACGTCAAATGTTAATGGAAAGTAAATTGAAACGAAGTAAAATTTTTCTCCAAGTATCGTTTGGTACGACCGCTTAACCTATTTCCGAATATAAATTAATAACAGTACTATAATACAAACAAACACAAATTTCAGCGCAAGAGATATGGAAAGTAAATTGCAGCATGCTCAGTTTCATGGAAGTTTCAAAGCAAACAAACAACTGGAGAGAAACTTAACATAAAGAAATCTTTATCGTTTTGGGGTTAGCAAGATGTATAATTCAAGAATACATTTCCTTGGAATGCGTTTGAATAAGCTGTAAAACTGATTTATTTGTTAAATAACACTCTTGGGTTTAATAAACTCGACTGATCTCTTTCATTCTGCAAAGAATGACCAACAGAAATCAGATGGTGCGACTAGCAATCTATAAAAGTAACCAAGATGAAATAAATAGCATTCAATATCAATATCTTTAAATATTTGGATTAAGTATACATTTGTTTATAACGAAGCTAGGTATACAATGTCAGCTTTAAGTTTACAAAATCTACTGATATTATTCCATTTCTTTCCTTTTCGCCGATTTGCAAAGCGGTGTAACGTTTAAGTATATTAGGCAGATATAGCTTAGTACTACATAATAAAATAAGTTATTCAACTATATATATAGTTTTGTTAAATACGCTATCAATTCATTCATTTCCATAAATCACATTAATGGACGAAATCCCAATGTAAGGGCTCAACAGGTAGGCCTTCATTAAAAAAGAATTAGTGGTATTTAGCAGTCCATGTTGAGAGCAGCATTTTCGTCACGAAATATAGTCTTTACCAAAGAAGGACCTTAGATTTCTAAATTCTCTTTCGCACAACTTTGGCGCTCTAATCTAAAATAGATAACGCTATGCAGTAGATAATATTTATTGCATCTTTTTAAAAGTACATTTTTGTTAAAGGCTGATCCAACTAAATTTATACAATTGGTTTTTCTTGGAAAAATTTTAAAGTCTTACAGTGCTACTGTTATCTAGATACACAATATACGCATCAAATATCCAATGATTTTGGTGTGTTTTGTATTAAATCATAAAATTATCTTCAGTTGCTTTATGTGTGCGGTCGTAGATTATCTTTTAAATGTGTAGTGCACAATCAACTAACTTTGTATGTTTGGGGCTGAATATAATTTTAATGCGGCGTATTTCAAGAAGTAGATACACTACTTAGACGATAATAGTATATTATGTTATTAGGAGCAAAAGTTATATTTTTTGTGGCGTGGCTGGACGGTTTAGATAAGTACAGCCGAGCCACATAAAGATACTTTTGCTCCGAATAACATATAGCATTTTGTCTTCAAACGTTTATAAGAAAATCCGAAGAAAATTACTCTATCTCGTCAGCGGCAGATAATATTATCTGCCGCATGGCAATAAAGTGACAGTTTAGCATCATCAATCCAGCAGTATAGTGCCACATTTTACTGCCGTTTGAAGAAATAGTATTTTCTTATATAAGACGATAAAGTTAAATTTTATCCACGAGTGAATCATTTAACGTCGAGACGAAGTCGAGACGTTAATGATTCAAGAGTGGATAGAAATAACTTTATCGTCCTGTATAATACAATATTTTTTTCTATAGCAAGAACTTTAACAATTTCAAAAGAAAATAAGGACAGTCAATCACATTTCAAAATGTCAGCAGCTAGATTGGGTTGCTAAGATAATACGAAGCTGTCATATTTAACTTAAACAAAAGTTAGAAAATTAAATTACTTTATCTATCCTTGATGTTAAAGTGCTACTTTATCTACCCTTTCTGTTAAAGTAAAACTTGACCTTTTGTTTTGAGTTGATAAAAGCACACTTTAACATGAGCAATAGAAAAAAATATATTTATATAAAAAATATTACCCGTACATTGATGTATCTGACACAATAATAAGTCAGCATCAAATGTCAATGGGGAACAGCAACCCTAACTTTGGCGACGAAAGCCAGAACGGCAACCATACGTTTAAAAATTTCCAATTTTTAAAAATTACATTTAGTCTTTTGACAAATTTTATCTGAGTATTATAGTGATACGGTTAGAACGTCATAGATCACGTGCTACTGAAATTTCGTTACAGGAAGAATATAGATTTAGTAACTATAAGTGCAAGATAAGCGTAAGTTCAGGTATATTTTTCTTTTTTCTCAACAACAGCTATACATACATTATGTATATACAGTGTGGTCCATTTAGTGTGCAACAAATGGGAAATTTTTTTATTAGTTGTAAAACCAAAATTTAAATACCGCCAAAAGTTAGTGCATGTTCGATAACCATATCAGATTCCCTTAGAATGGCTTCAAGTCAAACAGCATACAGGGCAGGACAAAAAATATGAAATTCGTTCAGGAATAAAGTTACCTTATTTCAAAAAATATGGCAAAATTGTATTGAGAAAAGTTGTTTAGAATCAAAAGCTATGCTCAAATACAAAGTCAGGGCCTCCTATTCGAATTTTTATAATTTTTTGGAAAATTTTGTATTACCCTCGTATTATACTTATTTTTATTATTTTGATTTTATATGTATTTAAAATAGCCACAGCCACATCACTTTTAAATAATTTTTATTTTTTTAGGTAACCGTCCACTTCATGCTTGTTGCAACGATATTTAACAGAACTTTAGAATTTCGCAAATATTCTTTTTAACAAGACAAATGCTTTACTAATAATAATGTACATATAAAAAACTTACAATTAAAACCTACAATTTTATTTCATATTTTTATGAAGATACGGAGCTAATTCAAAATTAAAAAAAAAATTCGAATAGAAGGCCCTGACTTTGTATTTGAGCATAGCTTTTGATTCTAAACAACTTTTCTCAATAAAATTTTTCCATATATTTTTTTTAAATAAGGTAACTTTATTCTTGAACGAATTTCATATTTTGCCCTGTATGCTGTTTGACTTGGAGCCATTCTAAATGCATTTAATATGGTTATCGAACATGCACTAACTTGTGGCGGTATTTAAATTTTGGTTGTACAACTAATAAAGAAATGTTCCATTTGTTGCACACTTAATGGACCACACTGTATATTCAGTTGCCACCTAGAATTTTTATCGGACATTTTTACTCAAGTTCATATTTGTATAACACTTAAACGACTACTAAATTTAATTCAACTTAAAAGATCACTTCTACAGATTGTGAGGAATATATTGGAGCTTTTTTATAATCATTGCAATTACTAGAATTCGTATTATTCATACTTTGCTTTTATTTTTAGTTTCAATTGTTTATATTTTTTATTCACTAATTAATAATGTGCCTCTGTTTAATTAATTAACTAAATATCAAATTTAAGTTTTCTATCTCTTATATAACAATCGACTCTTACTCAGAATACGTTCAAATTATTGAATTTAAGAAAAAGTATATCTAAGTTATTTTGTATTGAATGTTATTTGGTTTAATAGGAATTGTAATAGATGCTGTTTGACCAGAATCACAGTGAATCACCTTCAATACTACTGTATTTAAACATATACGTACTCGTTATTATTATTGGCCATTTATTAACTTTTTTATATATTATTACCATGTACCTGTTTTGTTAATTACTTTGCACTAATGCTGCAACACTCTGCAGCAGTACTTGGCCGCAGTACAATCCTCCCTCGTGTAGCTTGGATGATTAATTACTCACGACGATCATCTGTTACAGCTGGCCACTGCATGTCAACCCCAAACAACTATGGGCGACTCAACTGCATACTTCTGCAATCTTCTGATGTCACCACCTCCTATGAACGCTGAAGATAGACTCCACACTTTACGATATGCACCAGATGTTTTACCCCACACTGTCTCCACCTGTAGATGCTCCAAATGTATCCACCTGTAGACGCTGATGATGGCCACTATGCTGCAACGATCTGCACCTAGCTTCTTCTACCAATATGGTATGCTTCACCTGGACATGCACTTCCAGACTGAAGAAACCAATATTCTTGCATTTGGCTTTTTATTTGATGTGTAATAAGTATTGGGTTTATTATTTTTAGTAATAAAAAGCTATTTGTAAAATTATTTTCATTGTTATCTTTAACATCATTCTTAATTCCTATTTAACATGCTATTCCAAATGTTATATCTAACACTTACTAGATCTTAAAATATTCAAGTAATTATAATTGAATCTGACATTTCATAATTACTTAATTCTTAAATATGATTTTTGCACTTCTGGGACTAAAGTTGATACTTTAGTCTCCGTAAACCGGGACTAAAGTAGCTCATTTAATCCCTAGTGACTAAAGTAAAAATGATCCCGTAACTATGGTAAATTTTTGTACACACGAGGTTAGTAGGTTAGGTTTTGTTTGTCATTTGACACACACTGACGCAAAACTTAACCTGCAAATCTCAAATTTGACATTCACTGACAATACACTTCAGTACTGCCAGCTGATTCAGGCTATACAGGACCTGCTGCAATTCAGTTTTTAATAAAATGTAATTGTCAGTTTCCAAATTGACAGATTTCAAATTTTCGAAATGTTTTATGATAATGTTCCCAATAGTGCAAAAAATAGCGTATATACCTCGGGACTAAAGTGCCTAAATCCCTTGAGTGGTTGTTACCCTCGGGCTGACGTCAATGTCAGAAAATTCATTGGAGGTTGGTCGTTTTTCCTTCCAGTGAAAAAAAGATAAGTTCTTGTTAGTTTTAATTGTTATTCGTTGATAACGAGGGCAGATTGTCCCTCGAAACGTTCGTTGTTAATATTTTCGTTATTTAATATTTTAATTTGCAGAGTGGCGAAATACCCATATAAGAATATGAATTAGTAAATAAGTTATTACTTTATTTTAAGAAATTTTATTTAAACATGGTTGTTATCTAACTTTACAGAAACGTCATAAAATTTCTATATGTTCTAATGTGAATATATATTATTAAAAACTTGCTGATGACTTTTGTTTGGAAATCTGTGTTGTAGAAGTTACTATTTATGCTAAACATATAAGAGGGATTAACTGTTTTTTCAACATTGCCTAAAAATGCCACCGTTCATACACTTATGATAGCAGCTGTCATTATTGTCCGAACCCAACAGTAAGTCACACCCTGGTAAAAATTCTGATGTGCATCCTGCATGCAAAATACTATATCTTTTTCCCTCGGCCTTAACTTTAGATGGATTACTTTCAAGTCTGTGTCGTGGCTCTACCTATGCAGACTGGTTCTATTGTGAAATATCCAGTTTCATCTAAACACCGGAACATACATTCTCCACTAGAATTTAGAAATTGTAAATATTTTTTTGAAGAAGTAATCTTCGCCGAAATTACATGATTCTTCTCACAAACCAATTTGCTTCCATTCACAATTTTGTATTTATATCCCATATTTCTTAATGTGCAGTATAATTTTGAACGAGTCCTGATATAATTTAGTTCCTCTCTTGCACATCGCAATAAATTATCCAAAGTAAAAAATTCCAAAGTTTCTTAATATTCTCCCTGAAACTATAGTCCCCCAAGTTAAAAATTATTTTTCCTTTTTCATATTCTCATTCGGTTGTTGCTGGTGTTCTGATTTTGCTTCATTTAGAATATTAAACAGAGTTGCATTCAAAATCCAGCATAATAACAAATCGTAAAAAAATATATAATGGTTCAATTAATAATACTTAGAACAAAGATTTGACCAACTCTTCCAATGATGGCTTTTTTACTTAATTTACCATTGATATCTTTTATATTAGTAAAATAGCGTTTTATAGCTACTTTAGCTGCTTTTTCGTGGCATTTTATTAAACGTTATTGAAGTGTCATCGTGACAATCTTGGGGACCTTGATTTTGATGTTAGGTATATTTTGTAAAGTACGTTTTTTTCTTATAAAAATTTTCAAGGTCAAGATAAAATTGGCAAAACTGCTTTTTATAATTATTAGAAAATTTATTTTCGTCAGGTTTTTTCTGTAAACAACTTGTGTTATTTTGACATTTAAAATTAAATTGTCAGGTTTTCTATTTTAAAACTGAATACGCATAAAAACGGAATCTTTTAAAATTAAATGTAAAAAACGCATTTCTGGAGTGTGCAAAGGAACTGTTGGATCTGCATCCTAACACACCAGAAGTAGACGTTTACGAAAGATTAGCAAAAGCTTTTGATGTACATAGAACTTTAATGCCAGATTTTAAATTTCCCACCAATTTTTAGTTTTATAAAGTTACTAAAACAAATTTTACCAACATATATTTTTTAAAGGAATCCAAGTTATGCCAACATAAACCCTATATTTTTTGACCTTGAAAATTTTTATGGGAAAAAAACGTACTTTAACTAAACTGTTGTACACTGCTAAAATAATATAAATGCAAGGCCTGCTCTGAATCATAAAGCAAAAAAACAGACTATAGTCAATTATCAAACATATCAATCTTGTCATCTGAAATTATTGAAAACTCTGGAAGACTGTCATTGAGGTACAATATCATTGCAATATATAAATATTTAAAACTGCCTACAAACCCTATTACTGTAAATGATTATATTCTGCTGAAAATAAATATGACAAACTATAATATTTTTGCTATATTATAGTTATAACAGGATGTTTATAATTAAATATAATGTATCATCTTCAGCCCTACAATTAACTAATCCGATAAAAAAGGAGTAGATAACACAGCCATTATTTATAATAGGAGTTAATTCGATAATATTCTTTACAAGGTTCTGTTAACTATGACAGATTATCTCATGAAATATATTCCTATAATGAATTACTGTATTAATCTTTTCAGTTTAAGAATAAAGCCAGCTTCTATTTGTTAATGTGCTCAAGGTAAATTTGAAATGTATACAAGCATTGCCTAATATTCTTTAAGCCCATGGTTGTATACCATAATAAGCTTTCACTTTCGTTCAGATTCAATAAATGTGGTAGTAAATATAATTTTATTAAATAATTTGCAAAACATTGCCTTTCTGTAAAAAAATATTTGAAGCCGGAAAACTATAAACTCGGTATTTTCAAGTCATACAATTTACATCAATTTTTTTTCAGTCTTTATGAGAATACATGTGTGCATAACGTTCAAACTTGTACGATCATTTAAAAGTTAAATGTAGATATGTATTTCGCGTGCAAGGAAAGAGGAAAAAAGGGGTTATCATTTTCTCCTAGTTGAGCCCGTCACACTTTATCTCAGGCCGGGGAAGGACAGTTTGGTTTGTGAGATAAGCGTTACTCTCGTTTCTTCCATACCGGCACGAGATAGGGCCCTTTATTTTTAGATTTGAGCAGGAACAGGCAAGCTAAGGGTTTTTGTGTTTGTGATGTGAGCGTAACGTTCCGTAAATGTACTCATTTGGTGAAGCCTTAGCGTTCCGCTGTGGGAAGTTTACAAGAATTGTTTGCTTTTCAACTTAGTAGTGTCACCAATCTCTGATCGGCTTTAAAGGAACTACTATCGTTTATGGACGCCTTGTATAGCATACATACCCGCATATTACGCATCCTTCAAATAATCTTACGTACATAGCATGTAGATTAATGCTGGTTGCTCGTAGAAAATATTTAATCTATCGCTTCCATCCTTTAGACGAAACTTTGCAGAAGCTTCTCATTTCCTCCCTCGAATTACGAGCCCGTTGCGTTTACAAAATTTGCAAGTTTTGCTCAAATTTGAAGGTACTTAAGCTATTTCCCTGAGGTAGTCTGAGTAGCGTTCTTCCATGATCCCTATGTAAAACAGATATTTCAGGAAATGCAGAGAATTCGATGGTATGACCGGAACCAGAATGCGTAATGCAAATCACCGCCCTAATCAGAAAAGAAAACGGACGGTTTACATCCTCATCTGGACAAAAAATCTGGCTGAGAAGGAGAAACATAGAGAGTCATCGTCCGCCCAACTTTCCACTTCTCTCCGGTTATGAACCACCTGCATTCTGGAATCGTTTTATTCGCTATTGTAGTCTCAGCTGGAAGGCTGGCTTGCTTAAATGTAATATTATAAATGTTATCTTAACAGAGTCCAGAAATTTCAACTGCATTTATTACGCAAGCGGAATTCGTTACTCATCGCTGCAGGTGGGTGACTGAAATAAAATTAGGTTATTTGCAAGCGGCCATCACAGCAGGAGCAAGGTTGTGTAATTATTTGCACGGCAAGATGCGTATGAGCACGTTCCCTTTTGCTCTCACTGAGCTTCAACATCTGTGTAGTAGGCTGTCACCACAAAGGAGCCGTTGAAAGCAGTTGTTGGAGTAATATAACATTATCCTTCTAAGCGCCCCTACTGTTGAGTCTGCACAGTGTACTAGTACCGTAACGAGTCTTAGAAGCAGCTGTCCAATATGTGATTTAACCGTTGTTGATATAAATGTGCAGTAGTAGTAGCTTTTTGAGCGTAGATTCACAATACTGTTAAAATAAAGACGGAGTAGAAACAGATATTTGTTGTTGATTTACGTGTAAACAACTTTAAATTTGGTTCTAGCATAATAACCACATTAAATTTTTTTTCTGGAGGTTAAATTATAATTGAGAATAAATAAGGTATTTTAGTTTCAGGAATACTAGAACAAAAGTAGTACAAAGCCAAATCTATATAATACAAACAATCTCTTAGCAGATAAATGTTATTACGAGTACATTACGTAACTGCAATTCGGGATGCTGAAACCATTGAGGAAGCTGCTGTTACGAAAGCTTCATAGTTAAATGCATTTCATAATCTTCCTGTACATGATCAGATACTTACGCTGTGATAATTCATGCAGCTGCCACGCATACCCAAGTGCATTAGTTAATTCTACCGTCTGGTGGATGACACCAGACATTTGCTCGCTAAGTCTAGTAAAATATTGACTAAAATTTCAATTATGAAATGCGGACTTGACTGAAAGTAATTGGAAAATTGCAGTAGCGTAATTAGTACTATAATATGAAGTTCATAAACTAGTGTCAGATGCTACTCAACGCTAATTATTATTAAGGTTATAGCCCTTGCTCTAAATCGCAGTGATTTTAGAGACATTAAATTAAATACATAAGGCTTGTGATTGCGATTTATTATTTTGTCCAAACTTCGAGTGTTAAATTTAGGATCCAGTAAATACTGATAATTTTTCACTGATTAGTATTCACAGCACCGAGTAAGGTAACCAAACGTAGGTTGTGATTTTTTATCAGATATAGGCGTTCATCAGCAATCTTTCCAAACCCACTTGATTAGTTTATTTAAAATTTGCATAAAGACCCTGTGCGTGCAGCTCTGATTTGGAAAGTCGGTCTTAATTTTATTAAAAGGATCTCGATGGGACCTGGCTGCGAGTTTTGAAAATCCGGGCGTCTACGAAGTGCAGTAAAAATTCCGAGCTCGCGGAGAATCTCGATAAGAGATACATAACCTGGCTGAGATGTTGACAAAACAGTTCGCAGCCGTGCTGTATACAAACAAATCTAAAACCGGGCTGAAAAGATACCCGTTTTATTCGTTTCGGTCTGAGTTACGCAGCAAGTTTGCATCGCCGCCTAGGCGGGGAGAAGGCGACAAGGTTCAGGATTAATGAAAGCGCGGGAGAGGACGAGGATTAAGCATAAAGGAGTGAAACAACATAATAAATGATGATGTAGAGAAAGGCAAGTAATTTCACGTGTTTCCCTTAAGCACCCCTACGTTTAAAGTTCAGATTATTCAACATTTCTGTTTCAAGGCAAAGCGTGTTGTGCCAAATCTGTAATTACAGCTACATCTACGTATTAGTTAAAGTATTTTATTATTATCTATCAAAGTATTGTCTTTTCGGCCGATTTTACTCTGCCAGACTTTAGTTTAGTACCAAATAATTCCTTCAAAATCACGGTGGAATACAAAATGCCCAAATACTGTTCACTGACACTTTAATGCCGCATATCAAAGCTGCAATTAGATTCCAATTTACAGACCTTATAATTAAGTTGTACGCTGTACAAGCTTATTACAGTAATGCCAAAACTGACCGTTTGTGGCTGTCTTGTTGGTTTGTGGTCTTGTCAGGAGCCCTGCTGTGTGCTGTGACAGTGGTTGACGTTCCGGAAATTACCTCGTTTAATACGTGTTTTGTTTTTAAACGAATTCCTTTGACCACTTCCTTAAGTGGCGTTTCTGTAATTACGCTCGAGTTTACTTGAACGAATCGTAACGACGACGAATCTAGAAATAAAAATTCAGGTATCTGATTAGGATTCAAGTTGAACATATCCTGCAAAGTGTAAACTTTATTCATATAGGACAAAGGTTTTGCTGTGAGTTAATATATTCAAACTGATATAATAATTAATCGTTATTGTAAAAGAGATAAACTTCTTATAAGGTAAGTGCGTTGTGTGCCTGAAAGCCAATCAATTTAATTATTTTAAGTAACTAAATGTGCTTTTGTGGAGTGGTCTCAAAGGATTTGTCGAGTTTTTGTTATACAAACAGTGATTAATGGTTCCATTTACCAATAACCACTGTCAATTGGCTTGATGATAAATATGTAACTTACGTCAAATAAAAATTGCGGAAACAAATTTTGTGCTACACTAGCCTCTCAGTAATTTTACGAGTCTGGTTATGTATGCAGCACCAAATTGTATGGCCTTAGCTGACAGCTAATAATAGGTATTTATTTATTAAATTAATACACTACTTGGCACTGAAGTGTTTTATCAAATGGGTTTTCGACAGCACATCTAGTATAATTTTGAACAGCGAATCGGAAATGTTGTAACAATTCAAAATGAATGTTGAGTGCTATTTAAATACGCATTTGTTAACTAAATAATAACAATATCAACTATATAATTGATATAGTTATTATTTAGTTAACAAAGGCGTATTTAAATAGCACTCAACATTCATTTTGAACTGTTACAACATTTCCGATTAGCTGTTCAAAATTATCGGTTCTACTTTCCTGTAAATAATTTTCTACGCTGCTGGTTTACTTCTTCGCACGTGCCCAGAACATCATGGGTTAAGCAAGGAAGCCTTCTTCAGGCTGTATTTAATTTAATCTGTATTCTATAGTTTACTGTTTTCCCCTTATATCAGTCAGTGAGGCGCCGTTAGAGCCGTTTGCTGAAGTGTTACATTCTTATGCATAGTCCTTCGCCAGCGGATCGCCGGCGACCCGCCGGAGTTTCGTTAGGAATAGTATGTTGGCGGCACTGTACGTCTATATCGAATTCGAGGGTAGCAGGTTAGATTTTTGTCAGCTTCTGTCAAAACTGACGGAAAACTTAACCTGATAACCTCGAATTTGACATAGACGTACAGTGCCGCCAACATACTATTCATAACGTAACTCCGGCGAGTCGCCGGCGATCCACTGGCGAACGACTATGCGTACGGGTGTTAGATTTCCCAGCTCATCTGGATGCGGAAGTCCTTTAGGGCGTGACCTCGTCCCGTACTTATCTCCAGTCATGGCCGCTTCACACCTCTGGCGTGCATTTCTGTCGCCCTGTTCTAGCAATTTGACGTTTGGATCGACCTTAAGAGTATACAGTTTACTCCGAGAGCTTGGTACTTGGGAGCCTTGCAAACCGGGCCTGATTTTAATGTGTGCGATAGATATTGTATCCCTGTTTCGTAACTCTTGAATATGTACTAAGATGTTTGTATTAGACCTTACGCGTTTTTGTGAGGTACCTCGTAATTTGTCAACCAGTAATTTTATTTACAACGATTTATCTTAATCTATTTACACAACACAAGAACTATTAAGGCGGAACACACATTATTTATAAAGTAACAGTACTATTTCTAACAACAGATATACTTTATTTATTTACACGCGATTTCAACATTAATGATTTATATGGCTATATTTATTTGTTATACACGCGTTATTTATCTTTCTGTATTTATGTACAGACGGGTTTATTTATATGGCAGCTTCTTCCAAGTTGGGGTCGGCACTCGGACTTCCACTTCGACTTCGACCGTCCTCTTATTTCCTTTGCGCGTATTTATATATGCGCCAGGTGAGTCATTCCGGAAGCGTCGAGACCTTGCTCGATCCTTCCCGCAACGCTGACGTTTTCGCGCGCATGAGTCACCAAGGTCGTTTCTCGAAGGGTGTGACTCATCCGTCCGCACGTGAACCGACTCAAGGTCGTGACACTGCCCCCGCCTTAGGTCGTTCTCGAATGCTCGGGACGCCGAGTCATATGTTTGCAATGTCGTGATCCCAAGGTCGTCACAATATATATATGGCGACTAGCTCTTTGGCCACCACACTGCTGGTCTTTTGCTATTATATTCTCTAATAAATATTGTTAGATCTAATAACGGTTGACCAATATTCATAGGTATGTAAAAAATATATAACAATAGTTTAATGCTTCGAAGACGACTGAAGGCCGAACGAAGTATAATGTGAATTTTATTAATTCGAAATGAATAAAATGAAAGGCATGGTAACGATATAACTAATCTCGGACAATGGCACCCGATCGGTGAAGATAAAAACGCCCAGACACTCAAACACGGAGACAAATACAACATGCCTCTATATGCATATAATGCTGTTTTATGCAATGTTTAATATCATTTATAAAAACAACAAACAAAAGTCTTACCAAAGGACTACCCTGTGGAACCCCTGAATTTATCTCCAAGGATTTAGATAAGTGACCGTTAATAACAATAGCCTGAGATCTATTTCTGAGATTGGAGGTAATCTCAGAAAGCCCCTATAGCTGCCAACGATTTATAATTTATTGGTAAAAATTGCATGATCAATTTTGTCCAACTGTTCAGTGTTCAGCATACGAACAATACGAACATCCGCTCTGACTTTATTATGGGTTTTGTGTATAAACACTTCGTTGGAACAACATATGAAATTTGTAAGAACCGCTCGCACTTAGAAGAACCCATACTGTTCAAAAATGATTCCATGTTTGAATGTTTAAACCAATATGACCTTAATATACGCTTAAATTATTTTGAGAGCGCTAAGTTTAGAAATTTCACGGTAATTTATAACAAATTCTGTGTGCTACATTTAAATATTGGCGTTATGTATGCGTTTCCATAAAACAAGAAATCCCTCTCACTTACAGATTTATTGTTAATAATAAATAAAGGTGCCCACGCTGAAGTCGCACACATTTTTGTGAACAAATGTGGGTTCTCATACCGATTGGCATTTGTATTCGAGTCCAAAGAAGTTACTTATTGTAAAATATTGTTCACTGAAATTGCAATGCCATCTACGAGCAGATTCAGAGGATCTTTAGATCTTGAAGTTCAAGAATCCATGAAATACTGGTATTATGGTTTATATACACACGGAAAATAACCACTAAATGATTCCTCGTTTTACTGCTTATTGTCTGATTTTTTAATATAAATAAGGAAAGCATTTATTTATTTATTTATTTCACACTCAGCCAACAGCCGTTAGGCCAATTATAGGCGTCGCTGTGCATTTATGGGGACCTCCAACCCCACTAACGACTGTCATGATGTTGTTATGACCGCCGGGACCAACTGTTTCCGTGACAGCCGTATCACGAGGCGCCGAGAGATGCAGCCGTAGAGCTCCCATCTAAGTTCTGTCCAGAAAAAGCGTTGCCTAACTCTGCTGATCGAACGTGGACGCTTGTTCAAGCTACACCAGCCGGGACCCGGTTAAGGGTAAGTTAGTATTTTTGGAGACCTGTGAATATAACAATTTCCAGAACAACTTTGAATTCATACGAATTGAAGTTTGTATAATTTTCAAATGCTTTTTGCGCGATCATGTTCTTTCATATACTTACCAGATTGATCATACGACACCTGACTGGTTTCCATAGAAATTAGAAAATAGCATGCGCTAAGGGCATTCCATAACGCAAAAGTGCGGGAAGTAAAAATAGCGTGCGGTAAGTAAATTCTATAACACAAGTGCGGCAAGTAAAAATTACATAACAAAATAATTCAGAAATTTGATATTTTCCTTGTTTTTCGATCCCGCAAAAATTATTATAACACTAGCGTTCTGCACCCAAATTGGGCGCGAAATAATTCATGTATTGCAATTTGTACAAGAGTAATCCATTGTGTGTGTCGAGTTAATTTTAAAACTCTACTTGCGTCGCCCTGAGTCGATTGACACCGAAATCAGCAAATACGGCCTACGGATTCGCTCTCAAAGTGGCGTCAAGCAAGCAAGCAAGCCATGAAAATTATTATGTCGGATACTCAATCGTTAAGTGATGTATCAAGTCTCGAAATTAAAAACAAAAATCGTGCCCTCGGGTCTCCTGAGAAACAGAAATTATTATCGAGAATGTGATAAACCTTTCACTTAGAATGATGTTTAAGGCTTCTTCTTAATTACAGTTACTGAGGAACTAGAGCAGCAAGTGGGAAACGATGTAGATTTAGCATGGCTCGTAAAGACTATGATAACTAACTAGCGTTATTACATTCTAGGTGTAAACCATAATACTACACTAACTAGTGTGAATGATAATTAAATTGGCAGGTTTAATACAAAAATGCGGCGTTGTGACATAAGTAACGCATTCTCTCCCTAGAGAGAAGCCCTGGGGTTCAAGCTTACACATATTAAAGTAGCTATTTTTGCAGTAGCGTACTCTGTTTAAAAGTTCAACTTTCTTCCTAGAAATTAAAGCGCTCGTTGCTACGGAAATTAATAAACAACCAAACGTTCGCCTTCAAGAATGTTCTCAATTTTGTTTTTTACTAGAAGTTTGAGTATGCTGAGAACTGTCAAGTTGTAAGTTAATTTTTAATTTTTGCATTATGTATTGTATATCTACTTTTTTATTCGTAGGAAAAGTGACATTACTACTGTGATGTACTAAGTCTTTCTTTCCTGGAATTACCCCACTCACTACTGGCATGGCTAGTTAACAATCCTTCATCTGACAAAAAATGTGTCATTTGCGCATCGGTACACGAAGTTTGCCATTTTAAATATTGTAAAAAAAGGCTATTTATTTGCGTTGCCATTGACATTGTGCGAGAAACTATTTCGCGCACTAGAGCCAAAATAGTTTCGACAACTGGGGAGCAAAACAATATTGATACTCTTTTTTGTCGATTATATTTTATGAATATTTTTCATTATTTTGATAAAAGAAAAACGCTCTTGATCATCGTGGCCGAAATAATTTGGTGCTTTCGACCAAGTGTGATTTCGGGCACTAGCTACTTAGATAAAAAGTTTTGCACTTGTAAAATATAAAGTATGTCACTTTGACACTAATCCTGACCACATAAAAGTTGATATTTTAGTACAGGATTGCGCAAAAATTTGTTTTAGTTTATTTTATACAATACACTTCTCCTGTCTCTTGAAAAACGCCAGTGGTAAGATTGATTTATATATCGTGTGTTCCAAGAAAAACTCATTCACACCATGCCATTATCAAATTTAAGTTTGCCGAAACTTGATATATACTCAATGAAGCAAATGAACTACCATAAGTCAGAGAGAACTAAATAACATTTTGACCTGGAACTATTTTCCTAAAAATATAAAAAACACTCAACAAAAACAATTTTTCTGGACCGTTATGATTATTACACTGTTGTTGTTGTGTATATGCCATCTTATTCTCCTATTTGCTTGATGCAATTAAACTAATGCAGTGTAAACTTTTACTTGTCACAGTGACAGATGCTTTCATAAACAAAATGTAATCTGACATTCACCTACAGACTTAGGCTAAGACATGACTAGATTTTTTATCTTCCTTTTCAACGCCTACCCTAAATGAGTTGTTTTTTAACACAGGATATAAGGACTATATGATGGAACAGGTATTCAGATGTGGGATGTATTTATGACAGAGCTGAAGTGCGGCGCCATGTATCCACATTCTAGACACAATATCATGTCATTAACATTGGAAATTTTCTTATGAGGTTTCTAGGCACCTGTCAAGATTTTAATCTCAAAACCACAACTGTAGTTGCTACTAAGTAGATTTTACAAATAGAATACGCATTGCAAACTTAGTAAATATAGGAAATCAACAATTTTTCAATTTTATGGATCTCTCGTATATTAATAAGGTATTTATCTTTCTCAATCTACAGTGTTTAACATTAACACAAACATTTAAACATCTTCCATTTGTACGAAATAGCTCTTGCAATTCATAATAATTTACAGTGTGTATTTTAATGATCAAAGGATCACAAACCGCTAATTCCCACATTAATACATTAATATAAACTATCGTATTTGAAATACATAGAAAACTAACCAATTTATTAATGTACAGGCTGTCCTGTACAAATAGAATTTCTAAGAATATTTTTTAAATAATTATTACGTTACAATGCGCTACGTTTGTTTTTTTCACTGCGACCTTTAATATTATTCAAACAAACATTAGGAAGAACGCAATCCAATTTTATTCAAACAAATATTTCGTTAGGCAACGTATATTAAGCTTATTGAAGTACATATAAGCATCAAAGTAAATATTCTATAATAGTAATCCACTGCTGAATCATTAGCTAGACCTTGGTAGAGTTAGAGGATTTTAACCCTACCTCAATATTTTATAGTAAAATCCGCATTTAATGAGTTTACTATAAAAGTGGTTTAGTGATTTAAATTTGAGATTATCTTTTTTAAAAGTTGGTCCAATGAAATGTAGTCAGAAAGTTTATTTGATATGTGATTACATGTACAAATGGTAAAAACAAAACGTAAATAGAATATCGCAGGGCCACATCGCTAGGTTAATGTAGTGTTGTGACGTTTTGTAATTTTCTACATCCCTGCGATGGGCGACATATGACGTTATAACAAAATTTCCCTGCAAAGGGCGTCATGTGACATTTCATCCCCTTTACTAAGGGCGCCAAAAATTACACCTCGGGTTAAGCCCAAATCGGAGAAATACTTTCGCTCAAATATATATTCGATTAGTAAAAACACCAGATACTTACCAGAATAGGCATAATGTTTTTAGCTATGTATACATTGATTAATAGGAAATAAATGAACTATACATGATTTAATTAATAAATGCTCCTGGGGCTGTGTTTGGATTCCTGGCTCGTGCCGCAACCCACGATGCTGGAGCGTACGGCGGGCTCGTCGTGAACGGTTCGCTAGAACTTACATCGAATTCTATGGAAATGGGCTGAGTAGGTCGTTCGACTCGAACCCGCCAACAAGCACGTTGCTTCTCGTGAAAATGATTCTGGTAGCTCTCTTGTTCCGTCAATTTTGACCTCCGGCGCTGAATTGTTGACAGCGGCTGGCGGCTACAGTTTACCTGTAGCCGGCGTTAGTTTTCTAGCATGCATAAAATATATTGAAATTTAATACATCGCGCAATCAAGCGTTGCATCGATTCGACGAGCGAAAACGCGATAAGCGATTTGACTCGCTCTGCGCAACGTATCGTTAAATAAACAACGGCGTCATTCCTTTTCCATTAGAAGCGAGGGAAAGTGTACAGACAGCGCTGCAAGAGAAGCTATAAAAGAAGATGACATTGCCATTCCGAGATCTTGAGATTACCTGACCCGTCCTCTCCCCAATTCCTCTCCTTGTCTACCTACCCTTTCCGATCTGACAGCGCGTACTGCCTAACGGAATAAAACCTCCACCCTTATCCAGATAAGCTCTTGGGGAGATGACCGGGAGTACTGTCAGCCTGACGAAGCCTAAACCTTGCCGTAGTTTATCCGACCAGGCCGCTCCCCAATTACCCGCACCAGCATCGTGGGTTGCACCACGGGCCAAGAAGCCAAACACAGCCCTAGTAGCATTTATTAGTTAAATAATGTACAGTTCATTTATTGCTTATTAATTGTATATCTAGATAAAACATTATACGCTATTCTGGTAATTATCTGGTGTTTTTACTAATCGAGCATATATTTGAGTAAACGTATTTCTCCGATTTGAGATTTATCCGAGGTGATAACATAGAGAGCCCTTCGCAGGGACTTTTTTGAAAAGTCACACTGTATGCTAAATGTATTACTAAAAATGTACAAGTCGAGCGAAGAAAAAATTGGAAATGTTATTCTGCAATAAGTAATATTTGAAAATAATATTGTAATACATCTGCTAAAAGCATGCAAGATAAATAATTATGTGCTTAGATTCCCGTCTAAGTTCTAATTATTGCAATTTACTGTCGAAATAACTAGTGCTTATAACTTCCTTGTACAGTCACGGCTGTATCTAAAACCATTTCTCAGAACAAAGCCTTAAGGTTTGCGCCACTGTGAATAATATAAGACTAAATAGAACATGTCTTAAAACTCTAGTAAAAAATCCTGTATAGCTCAAGAATTCCATTAGGAACAGCGTATTTTCATATTCATATCGTATGATGTGAAATCTGTGCTCGAAGAATTTTATAAACTGAAAGCGAGCCCAAGTTGTCGCATTAATATCTGAATCTGAGTTAAAAACGCCTTGCTCCCGCTTTTGGAATATGATTTCAGCATGGCGCAGTATTTCTGGGGATGATTTTCCATTTGCTAGCTTCCGAATTTAAAGCCTGTCTGTGATAATGTACCTCAGGTAAAAGGTGATGAGTACTAAAAGAGAAATGAGTTTTTCCTCAGAAAATCATTACTTTTTCAGTAACTTTGAAAGAATAAAGATATTTTGTTTGAGACGGTAAAAGTGGTTCAGAAATGTCAGTGTTAATTGCTTTGAACTGCGCTGCTCAGATCTTTTAATGGAATTACTTCGTCGATCAATTACACGCAACACTTACTAACTTAAAACCGCCTGAATAATTCTATGGAAAGTATAAGGCACAAGGCACTCTACAGTTGAACATATGGGTTGCTAGTTTATCTCTTACTTGTAGTTTACTTTAAAGTACAATGTCACGGAATATTGAAGGATAATGTGGTTTTTAGAAGATAAACCGCATGTTTACAATAAGTTTGGAACTAAAAGTGGTTAAGCAAAATTTTCTGCAATCTAATAGATTTACTATGTAGAAAATCTTTATTTTATTTTATTTTCAAAATTAGAAGAAATCATAGTAAGATAAATCCTCAAGATAATTTTTGTAATGTTTCACATACAAGTTCAACTTAGAAACAGGATATTACCCCTGATTACTGATATACAGTATACAATCGATTCTGCTGAAGCAATTTCCGCGAAGTCGTACAAGTAATTTCACAATAGCCCAGTAATGGATGCTGTTTACGTAGAAAGCTATTCACAAGCAGTTAGTGAACCTTTCAAAACTTCTGATTATGAAAGTCGAAAGCAAGAATAGTTAGCTGCACTGTTATAATTACCTCAGTGTCCTTGCAGTTATGCCCTGCAAGAGTAAACTGCCTCTGTGTCTATGATATGCAGCGCTTAATACTGAAATAGATTGCTTGAGCTTGTCCGTATTTGCACGACGTTGAATTAATTAATATTCAAATTCCCAACTACTGCACGAACGGAATTTTGTCATTTATTTTCTAACTTCCCGGCACTGAATATAACATGAACATTCTTTTTGCGCTTAGTACATGGTTTAGAAGTTTTTTTCTCGTAACACATATATTAAATTAAGTGGCAAAATTGCGTTAACAAAATTTAGTTATTACTTCACCTACAACTGCAACGAATGGTCTAACCAAGTCTAACAAGAGGTTATTAAAGAAACTCCAAAATCGGCACCATGCTATTTTTTCTTAACCTCCATAGGCGTTCCATAAGAGCTGAAAAATTTATTATGTGTTAGAATAACTAGTGGAGAGAGATTCAGAAAAAACCTCTGTAAACAGAAAAGTGCATGTGACTACTTCCTTTGACAAATTATCTCCATTTATAGATATTTGTTGCTCTTGCATTACTATTCAAATTTTTCTGTGTATAAATACAGAGGGTATGTGCGGTATAAAATGCAACTAATTGGGGCATCGTACTTCTGCAGCTTCTAAAGAGCTATATGTTCCCGCT